>JADLZK010012122.1:0-103074 GCA_015847255.1 Hyparrhenia diplandra
GGTGCTTGATGCCTTCCCAGCACCAATCGTTGTTCATGAAGATCTGGAGCGCGCGGTCCAGCCGCCGCGTCCCGTCCATCACCATCATGATGAAGGGCACATACCTGCGCAGCGCCAACTCCGTATGCTCCGCGTCGAAGGTGAGCCTCAGCGTGTCCATGGCGCCCTGGGAACTGGAGGTCAAGGTCCAGGTGAACTCGACGCCCTCGAAGACGTCGGTCATCTTGTCGCCGGGCACCATGGAGAGCATTTCTCGGCCGCCGCGGTCGGAGGTGAGGCAGAGCTGGCTCATAGCGTTGGGGTCGATGCGAGTGGCGAGGTACGCGAGCGCGTCACGGAAGAAGCGGTTCCCGGCGTGGCTGTGGCTCCCGTCGTTGTAGTTGTACCGGGAGATGAAGATTGTCTTGAGGCGGCGCGGCGTCGGGGGCGGCATGAGGAGGTTGCGGACGGCGGACACGGCCCAGCGCGCCGCGCCGCGGAGCTCGTAGGGGAGGAGCTCGTGCGCCATGCTGCGCGCCAGAGCGGTGTACATGGTCACCGTTGCCGCCGTGCCTACCGCCTTCTTGTAAGCGTCCACCGCCTTTGCGTACGACGGCGACTCCTTGACCGTCGAGAGATCCATTCCTTCTTCCCGCACCGACGAGGTGCTGCGCCTGCGCGGTAGCCGGGAGCTCAGCCCACAACCACCGAGACGGGAGCGGGCCTTCAGCTTTGGTGCGCTCGAGGCTCGAGCTCCTCCCTCTTTTCTCCGAGTCTCCGTGAAAGGAGTGGAGCGATCTCTCTGAAGGCAAAAGACTGCGAAGAGCGAAGAGTGAACAGTGAGGCAACGAAGTGAAAGGACGCTGCTAGGTCAACACTCCACAAGCAACCACAACGTGGGTCCATAGGAGTTAAAATATTGTGTACTCCCTCTCAAAATAATTCACCATGTTGACTCTAAGACATCATGTTTGACCGCTTCGTCTTATTCAAATTATTTATACAATTTAGGAAATAAATAAATTATTATTAAAGTATCTCTAATAATAAACTAAGTCACATCAAAATGGATGATGTTTACATAAAAATTTTGAATAAGACGAGCGGTCAAACATGACATCTTAAAGTCAACATGATGAATTATTTTGAGACGGAGGGAATCGATCAGGTAGATGAAACACTTGTGACTACTCCCTCCGTCTCACCGAGTTTGTCACCACAATTCCGTGTCATCTTATTCAATGCTTCGTCTTATTCAAATTTTTTACACAAATATAATATATTTTGTTACGACTTATTTTATCAATCAAGATACTTGACTATTGATTAATTTATTTTATAATTTGCATAAATATTTTAAATAAGACGGATGGTCAAACATGAAGTTCAAAAGTCAAAAAGCGCGAACTCTATGGGGACGGAGGAGTAGTCCATAAAGCTATCCATAGCTAAAGCTACCCATAATTATAAACCAGTTATAAAATAAAATATGAATCAGTTATAAAATAAACAAATAATTCTTCCCTCATCTTACTCTCTCTCACCTGCCTCTGGCACATCTAGGGTTGGCGCCTTGGGCCATTGGGAGGTCGTTGGTTTCACGTGGCACAGGCAGCTCCATGCACCTTGAAGGTCGCCGCGCCGGCGCTACATCCGTCCTCTCGCCATGGGAGTTAGAGGATACTCGATCTGTCGTCGTAGCGCGGCGAGAACCCACCCGCGACAATGCTTGAGCTTCCATGCGTAAAGGGTCTTTGCCTTTGGTAGTTCCCAAGTCGCCAACACCATTCCCCCGATGACCTCCCCATCGTCCACGGGCATCTTTGGTTGCGCGCACCGGTGGCGCTTGGTCGGCAGATGACACGGATGACGGTGAGCTAGAGGCCATCATCGAGAGTGTGTGCGCGCGTTAAGGCCGTGGAACAGGTCATCCATGGGTGTTCAACGTCACCACCCGTTGGCCGTGGGGTCCTCCGCCTTTGCCTCTGGTGTACGATACGGTCGGCGTTTCATCACGCACGAGAGATAGGAGGGATAGAGAGGTAGCCTGTCGGTTTGGCTTTTGTTGATTTTTTATTTGTTGATGGGCCCATGTTTCTGATCCATTCACACTACAACATTGTAACACCAGAAATAGCTAAGGAGTTAGGACTACGGACACAAAAGTTACATTTATGGGCTACATGGTCAAATACATTGTGGTTGGTCAGCTAGCCCACTGATCCGTGGATGTGTATCCTAAGGTGGAGTGGTTAAATCTTGCTTGATTTAAAGTGGATCAGCTAGCTAGTAGATAGCCAAGCTTTGTTTTAGTTACTCCTCAAAACTTCACAATTTATCTCATTGGAGGAATATTAAATGTAGACTAATAAAAATAACCAACTATACAAAGTGAGGTGACGAAGTGAAGCCTTCCATAGTGTGAGTGGTGCTTTAAACCATAGAAGCGGCCCACATGTGATGGTTGATTCAAATTTCAATTGTTGTGTGCAAGCATGGCTAGTGGTGCTAAGAATATATGGTACTTTCACAATAAAAAGTTGTTACATACTCTTCTTGTTACCGCTGCTCTCTCTCCACCACACAAATAGACACTGATACAACTACATTCACTGCTCCTCTTTTCTTTGGAACCACTCAAAGTTAGAATCAACTACTCACAGTGCTGAGAGTGATACTGCAATCTAATTTCTCTTCTTTTTTACCACCACTAAAGCAACACACCATAGATGGCCAATCTAATCTCTCTCATTTTTTACCACCACTAAAGCAACACACCACAGAGGGCCTGAGTGAAGGCTACTGCTATGTCAGCACTCAACAATGTTGACTATCAACTTTCCTGTGAGTTGCCGCGTTTTGGACAGCTGAGTGGCAACGAGAGCAAGTGTTGCATGCGTGGAGCTCCACTGTTCTTTGATTATGGTTTTGTTGTTCTCATCTACCGGTAAATGTTACCATTGGGTCTCTTTGATGACATCGTATTTGACACTACGGATCAACTGTGTAGACTTGCCAATGCGGGGGCGAGGATTGGGAGCTGCTCGAGGGTCGAGGCGCTAGGGAGTATGGAGATTCGCCTGATGCCTGCTTGGAAAGCCGACATGCCGATCGAAATGTGATGCAAAGCCCAGTGTGGATCAGCGTGTACCACCGTAAACCCTAAACCGATCGATCGAAATTGCATGTTTCGGCGTAATGTCTGGAGTATTCACTGCAGTTTCACATTGTCTCGTTCTCACATGGTATGAGCCTAAACCGATCCTCTCCGTGACCCTTCCTCAATCTCCGCCACTCCTGGCTCCACCATGGAGAGGCCCAGGCTGCCGCTACCGCCATGGCCACCGCAATCGTGGCTGCCCTCCCTCCCTGCTGCTGCTCCAAGCATGGCCACATCAAACACGCCCTTTATTCCGCCTTGTTTAGATTGCTAAAAATTGTAACCGAATGTCACATCGTACACTGTAACACGTTTCGTTTGTTAGTGGTAAATATCATCCTACCATGGAGTAACTAGGCTCAAAAGAATCGTCTCGCAATATACATCTAAGCTGTGTAATTAGTTATTTTTTTTTACCTACATTTAGTACTCCAAACATATGTCTTTTTGGTGTATTTAATGTGATGTGATGGAGAGAAAGTGGGAAAAAAGGTTAGAAATTTTAGCCATCTAAACAAGGCCTCCTCGTGCCTCTGTGCAGTGAGCCCTCTTCTCCTCGTGCAGGTGCAGTGCAGCGGATCGTTTGGGTGTGTTTAGAGGTTTAATTTCCCCAAAAATTTTCTGCATTCCTATCACATCCTATCATATCCTATCACATCGAAACATTCAATGCACCTAAAACCGCTTACCGGTCGGTATAAAAATTAGATAAATAAAAAACTAACTGCACAGTTTAGATGTACATTGCGAGAGGCGATTCTTTTGAATCTAGTTACGTCATGGTAGGATAATATTTACCACTAACAAACGAAACGTCACTACAATTAATGCGATGTGACGCGCTACGAGGAATTTTACACCAAAATTTTGGGTGTGTTTAGCAGGTGAAATATTTTGGGTTGAGTCAACTGTAGCAAGTTTTTTTGATAATTATTGTATTCAAAAGATTCATAATTATTGTCCTCAAATTGTGGACTAATTTGTTTTTTGTTTCAAAAGATTCGCCATACATGCGCACGGATTTTCACTTTTCAACTTTTGTGTAATTTGTTTGTTTTTGTTTTAACTCTTTTCACTCTCTCTCCACATCACATTAAATACATCAAAAAAAAAGATTAAAATGTAGGTAAAAAAAATAACTAATTATACAGAGTTTAGATGTACATTTTACGATTCTTTTGAGCGTTTCTCACGTGGTAGAATAATTTTACCATAAACAAAACGAAAGCACTTTTCAGGAATTTAAACCTGCCCTTTAGCATCTAAACACACCCGACACGCCTGCCTGCCTGGGTGGGTGCAGCAAGCGTGCAGTGACAGACCGGCTGTCCCGTCCAGCGGGCATCCCGTGTCGATTCCTTTCGTGCGGTGCGGTTCAGGTTCAACGGAGTCTGTGGCTTCTCTTTCCTCCGTGATACTGGGTCCTGTTCCTGTCATCAGTTCTCGGCACTGCTGTGCGTCCCAGCCCGCACCCTAGTCACGACGAGGGCCTCATCTTCTCCGACCTGTAGCAGATAGGCACAGTGCAATATGTATGCTACTCCTAGTTTTTTCAGTCAATTTCTTTCGATTATTATTATTGGTGTACTATTCCTTGCTGTGCAAAAGATAGCGCAGCAGCTTCATTCCATTCATACTACTAGTTTGGGAGCAACCTGGACGGCAATGAGATCGATTTGGTATACCACGTGAAGGAAAAGGATTATAAGAAAACAATATTCCTAGTAAAGGAGATAAAATTATCTCGGTACAAAAGATGACAATCTGTTGGTACCAATCTGGCTAAAAATCGATATGACAGATCCAATCGAATCATTTGGCGCTCATGAAAATTTCTTTGCAACCTTCAAAAAAAAAAAAAATCTTCAGAGCCCAATATAGCTCTAGGAACATGAGAAAAAATATCCAAAAATAAGACCTTTTGATCGATGCATAATATAGGAATTCTTTTTTCTTAACCAACATGCAAGATACAACCGTGACGAATATAACATTCATGAATGTTGAATGCATTTTTGAATTTGGTGGTTGCATCTTATGTATCATGGAGAGTTTCTAATACAGCACACGTGTTTAGGCCTTGTTTAGATGGCTAAAAATTGGAACCGAATGTCACATCGTATACTGTAGCACGTTTCGTTTGTTAGTGGTAAATATTATCCTACCATGGCGTAACTAGGCTCAAAAGAATCGTCTCACAACAAATACACATCTAAACTGTGTAATTAGTTTTTTTACCTATATTTAATACTCTAAATATATATCTTTTGGTGTATTTAATGTGATGTGATGGAGAGAAAGTGGGAAAAAAGTTAGAAATTTTATCTAAACAAGGCCTTAGTCTTCCATTACCAATTCATGCTCACCTCAGCCTCTGTCTCCGCGCTCCAAAACACACACTAAATCCGCTTGGGCTCAGGGCCTCCGGCGCCATGCTCATTCGCAAATGCCAACGCTTTGGCAATGGTATTGCCACTGCTTTGTCTGCATTCTGCCGTGCAAAGTGTCAAAAGCAGCTGTGCTCTCCAACTCTTGTCTTGTTGTGCCTGCTCGTGCTCTGCTGGTAGCCTGCTAGTACTACGCTACGGGCTACGGTTAGCCTGCGGCGCCTGGGCCGTGCGACGTCAGGCTCCGCTGTGGTCTGTGGAAGAGGAACAGCCAATTGACCGGGAGTCCGGAGCCTGCCTTTTCTCGTTGGACTGCCGTGCCGTGGCTCTGGAGACAGAGGAAAGCTCCAAAAACTTCCACCAGTGGTATGGTTCTTTCCCCATGCCATGCCTTTTTCTTTTGCCACTACAGTGTTTGCCAATGAACACAATCGGTAGATCAGTACAGTAGATGGATAGAAATGCCTGTAGTAAAAGCACGGTAGACCCATATCGTTTGTTAGTGGTAAATATTATCCCAAAATAAACGTTTTTTGGGAATCGTGCCCACAAAGTACATCTAAACTCGAATTATAGAAAATTTTTAGAATATTTAAATCTCTAAATAAATTTGTTAAAAAACGGATGTCAAAAGATCTTTTGCATACTGAATTATGTAATATATTTATTAATCCTATTTTAATATACAATCGGTAGATCAGTACAGTAGATGGATAGAAATGCCTGTAGTAAAAAACGGTATTTATATACTTCCAGCAGTACCAGGGTGGTGTACTCCTAAAAATGAATTTTGAAGTGCATAAAGAATGGTAACTCAAAAATGATTGCCACTGTAGTTAAAAGAACTCTATATGAAAAACAACGACAGATTGAGAAAAACAAAACAGAAAACAAAAATGGTTCGATATGACAGCTTTTTACCTGGACCAAACGCTCATAGGAACATCAGAATCAATACGGAGTATCACACATGTCTAACAAATATTTATGGTGTCTTTTTTACTGCTTTATGATTAAAATATAAAAGTTGCTATATTTTAAGCACCTGAAAAAAGATGGGATTTTTAGGCGACACTTTTAACCTTCCTCTTCTCGCAAGTACTGTTCATCTTCCACCAGCCACCACCCCGTCACGGGGAGCTCCTGCGAACCCCTAGCGCTGCGCAGAGACCACCTTTTTCCACCACGAAAAGACAAATCTTTCTACAGGAAGAACAACTCGCAGAGAGGAGGGGGAGGAGAAGGAGAAGGAGAAGCTCGCCCGGCGCCGCAATTGCCGCCGCCCGGAAGGTCGCCCCCAAGGCGTGAGGCGAGGCGAGGGCGTGCGTGCGGGAGGAAGAGGGCGTCCGGGATGCGTCGCCTGAACAGTCCCCTTGATTGCAGGCGACTGTGCAATAGCAAAAGTGTTAAAATATTTATGTTACCAAATAAGTGTGAATTTTTTAATGATATTCAAATTATATGAAAGGACAAACAACACTAGAAAACTAGGTGTTTAGTTGGTGAAATATTTTGGGTTCGGGTACTATAGCACTTTTCGTTTGTATTTGGTAATTGTTGTCCCACCATGGACTAACTAGGCTTAAAAGATTCGCTCTCGTACTTTTCAGCCTAAACTGTGTAATTAGTTTTTATTTACTTAAATTTGATGGTCCATAATGCGTTAAGAGATTTGATGTGACGGTAGCACTTTTTGGGTTGGTGGTATGGGAACTAAACATGGCCTGTTTACTACTGTTTAAAACCACAACTCATAAATCAAATCACATGCTATACACGCCCTGCAGGAAGAACACGGACACCGCTCCCGTGCCGAGTACTACTTTATCTTGCAGATTTTCATCCACTCCGTCTCTTCGCTGTGTTTAGTTCCTTCTCTCTTCTCCAAAAGTCACTATTCACCTATCACATCACTAAAAAAACTAATTCTCTGTAGTTTTGATATACACGATTTGTGAGCTCTTTTTTTGAGCCCCGCGTCTCACTACACTCTCACTCTCTGTCCCGTTTGCCTGATCGAGCCGAGCTGCCGGCTGGGGGCATGGAGACGGATCCCACCGCGGCCTCGGCGGCGTCATTGCCGTCCTACGCCAAGGCGGTGGACGCGTACCGGAAGGCGGTGGCCACGGCGGCAACGGCGACCGCGTACGCCGTGCTGGCGCGCGGCATGGCGCGTGAGCTCCTCCCCAAGACCTGCGCGCGGCGGCGAGCTGGGCCGCGTCCCTCCTCCGCGCCCGCCTCGAGCCCCGCCCCGCCGAGCGCCGCACCCTCGTCATCAAGCGCGAGCAGGAGTCGCAACACCACCACCCCTGCGACGTCGACGCGGGGCTCTACGTCGACGTGCGCCAGTACCTCGCCACCAGGATCGACCCTCACTCCATGCGCCGCCTCTGCCTCAGCGGCGGCGTCCGCGGTTCGAAGAAGCTCCTCTCCATGGAGCCCGGCGACTCCATGACAGACACCTTCGAGGGCGTCGCGTTCACGTGGGCGTCCGTCGCGGGGAAGGCCGGCGCGGGGCGGTGGGGGAGTCGCTGGAGCTCAGCTTCGACGCCGAGCACACGGACATGGCGCTGAACAGGTATGTCCCGTTCATCACGGCGTCGGTGGAGGAGGCCCGGCTCCAGGACCGCTCGCTCCTCATCTACATGAACGAGGGCTCGGCGTGGGGCGTCATGACCCACAACCACCCGGCCACGTTCGACACGCTCGCCATGAACCCGGAGCTCAAGCAGTCCGTCATCGCCGACCTCGACCGGTTCCTCAAGCGGAGGGACTACTACCGGCGGATCGGCAAGGCGTGGAAGCGCGGCTACCTGCTCTACGGCCCGCCTGGCACTGGCAAGTCCAGCCTCGTCGCCGCCATGGCCAACTACCTCCACTTCAACCTCTACGACCTCGACCTCTCCGAGGTGTGTGGCAACGCCGTGCTGCAGCGGCTTCTCGGCCGCATGAGCAACAGGTCCATCCTCGTCATCGAGGACATCGACTGCTGCTTCAGCGCCGCGATGATGCGGGATGACGGCAAAGATCAGGCCGGCGACGACGACGTGGCGGATGATTCTGACGACCACGCATCAGATCCTTCCGACAAGGTACACTAACACAGGAACAAGACATGGTTTTTATTCTTCACCGCCGTTGAGTTCTGACCCTGAACTGCTGACATTGGACCTCGATCGGCTGCAGCACAAGATAACTCTGTCTGGCCTGCTCAACTTCATCGACGGGCTGTGGTCGACCAGCGGCGAGGAGCGCATCATCGTCTTCACCACCAACTACAAGGACCGCCTCGACCCGGCGCTGCTCCGTCCGGGGCGCATGGACATGCACGTCTACATGGGCTACTGCGGCTGGGAGGCGTTCAAGACGCTCGCCCACAACTACTTCCTCATCGAAGACCACCCGATGTTCCCGGAGTTACAGGAGCTACTCTCGCAGGTGGAGGTGACGCCGGCCGAGGTGTCGGAGATGCTGCTGCGGAGCGAGGACGCCGGTATGGCGCTCCTGGGTGTCGCCAAGTTCCTCACTGAGAAGAAGCAAGCAATTGGCAAAGGGAATTAGCGCAGCCGCGCCGAGGAAGAAGAAGAAGAAGCCATTTTTGTGTTGCAAGCTCTGATTTCTGCAACGCTGATGATCCATTCCTGATTTCTTTGCTCCACATTAGCTGCAAGCGCAACCTGCAAGTCTGCAATTGTTGTCCTGATTGTTCTCTAGCAATTTTATTTGTATCACTTGCTACTCTGTCTTTGATGACCCCCTGCCCTGTGTTGTTTTGTTTTGTGACATCAAACTCCTGTCTTATTATGTGTCACTTGCTACTGTGCTAAGTGCTAATGCTGTTGTGTGTCTCTCATATTTGGATTTTCTGGTGCTTGTGCCTAATGGACGTGGTAGCAAATGGTAGTTTAGATGGTTCTGGACTTAACTTTTGCTTGGTGATATAATTTATGAATAACGTATTTCCGTTATATTATAATGGATTAACGAGATTTTCTTTTTTTTTAAGCTCAAGGGCCACAGCCCCGGCCTTCCAATTATATTAAAAGACCAACAATTATTACAGTTCACGCGTTCAAGGTTCCAAACAAACCAAATGCCCGCCAAGCCAAATGGTTACATCGACAAAAATAGAAGCAGTACTACCAACTAGTAAGCCTTATTACATGAACAGCTCATCGATTTCAAACCACCAGGGGCTGTCGGGCTGTCACTGGATCTTCATCATCTGTAGAGAACTCCGCCACCACAGGGTGCACCATCTTCTTAACATCATCAGCTTTCAACATCTTCAGTTTGTAGTTGGGCCCATTATGAGCCACAGCACTCTCCCAGCCTCTATCTTGACTTGTTTTGCCATACTTAGGAGAGTATCTTTCTTCTCTGGAGGGCATAAAATTGACCAGTTCATCAACAGATTTGCTATCCTGTACAGTAGCATTTCCATGCCACTCCAACCACATCTCTGAAAATACAAATCATTTCTTAATTTCCATAATGACCAAATGACTGCTGAGGAAATCATATTAGCAAGGCAATGTTTCTTATTACTTAACCAACATTTTCCTACATGTAATAAGCTTTGACCAATCTGGTAACCCAAAACATCAGATAGAATTTTCCAGCACTGTTTGGCAACTACACAATCAAAAAGTAGATGATGCACAGTTTCTTTTTCAGCACAGAATAAACAAGTTTCATCATCTAATTTCTTTCTCTTTGCCAGATTATCTCTAGTTAGGATTCTATTATTCATAACTAGCCAGAGAAAGAAATGCACCCTTGGAGGGATTTTCAGATTCCAAACAGCTGGAACATGGAGTGCTTCAATGCCTCTAAAATTGATAACTTTGTATAAGGACTGAGAGAAGTTTATTCCAGAAGACTTGAACTCCCAGATCATTACATCTTCTTGGCTAGACATGGGTATTGAAGCAATTAACTCAATGATTTCAAGCCAATCCTGATACTGTTCTTCAGTAACAGTTCTTCTAAAGGTACATTTGAGGGTTGTACCATCCCATAGATCAGCAATAGACTTGCCTTTCTCATTAACTATTCTATATAAAGGGTAAAACTGAATAGCCAAGCTAGAAGATCCTAACCAGTTATCTTCCCAAAACCTAACTTTTCTACCATTACCTACTTTCCATCTATAACCTAACTTGGCTACTTGAGCTGCCCACATAAAGTTTTTGAAAAAACTAGAAGCTCCTACAGTACTAGTTTGAAGAATGTTAGGTTTGTCAGTCCTGTACTTGTGGTCAATTAGTTCTCTCCAGAGTTTATCCCTATCTGAGTTGTACCTTTTGATCCATGATGCCATCAAACTAATATTCAAATCTCTAAGATTGGGTAGACCTAATCCCCCATATTCCTTTCTCATAGAAACTAAATTCCAATTGGCTAAGTGATAGTGATGACAGTCCACAGAATCATTCCACAGAAAATTACTCATGTGAGAAATAAGAATTTCTAAGAAGGGCCCATTTAGGGAACTTAATAAATGATAAAAGATACACAGGAATGCTTGCAAGACAGATTTTAGCAACATAGCTCTAGCAGCTAAAGAAAGAAATCTACCTCTCCAAGTAGCTACTCTTTTAAGAAGTTTGTCCACTAAAGGTTGTAGATCTTCTCTATTCAACTTTTCATAATGAAGAGGAACACCAAGATATTTTATAGGGAAATCCCCTAAAGGACAAGCAATAATGTGGGCAAGATTATGAGCTTCTACTTCCTCTAGATTTATAGGCACTAGTTCACTTTTGTGGAAATTTATTCTCATGCCAGAGATCTGTTCATACCACATAAGAACTCCTTTTAGATTCCTAAGGTTTACTTCATCAGCTTTGGCAAAAAAGGATAGTATCATCTTCATATTGCAGTGTAGTCATTGCTCATGAGGTAGTGCATAGCATCCACAGTAGAGGAGAGAAAGGAGCCATTCTCAAATTAGACTATGAGAAGGCGTATGATAGAGTTAGTTGGAAATTTCTTTTTGATATGCTTAGAACAAGGAATTTTGATTCAAAAGTAGTCAATTGGATCAGACAGGTAGTAGTTGGTGGATCAGCAGGGATTATGCTTAATGGAGAGGATAGCTCTTATTTCAAGACTGGCAAAGGTTTGAGGCAAGGAGATCCTCTATCTCCCTCTTCAATTTAGTGGGGGATGGCTTAACAAAAATGTTACAGAAAGCTAGTAATAAGGGCTTAATTCATGGGCTGTTAGATGACTACTGTGGATTAACGAGAATGCCTGGATTCGGGGAAAAAATGAACTCGATGCCTTGACGTGTTCGCTGTGGAGGTACAAAATCTGTAATTTCATTGATACTTAAGTATTTTTCTTTTGTACTATATTTGTACATTTTCCCCTGCAGCTGATGTCTAGAAGATGGCTATGATATATGGATCCCATTTGGGTGTTGGTAAGTCAAAATTCCCATCCACGCTCTCCAATCCCGTTGACAACCAAAATTGTCCATTTTGTGAAGTTGAAAAACTTGAAACGGACATCAATTTGTGTTCCTCTCGCGAGATGATTGAGAAACATACTTGGAACGTCTAATTCAGAGTCCGGATGAAGGACTTATGCCGGGGGAAGATGGTACGTTGCTTGAAGGTCCGACCGCCATAAGTTCCGACAAGCGTTCGGACTTTTGACTGATCCAAAAAAAAGATACTCTCTCCATACTTGAAAAAAAAAAAGATGTTTAGGACAGCGACATGGTCTCCAAAGCGCTAATTTGACTTCTCTTTTTTATATAAAAATATTTATTAAAAAAATATATGTGTATACTTTTATGAAAGTATTTTTCAAGACAAATCTATTGATACGATTTTCACATTTTTAAACTCAACGACTTAAAATTTATTTATGATTTATGTTCTCAATGTTTGACCTAAACCTTTTCCAAAAACGTCTTTCTTTTCAACTATGGAGGGAGTATTGTTTGGGCCAATTCTTTTTTTTTTTTATTGCGAATTCAATTGTTCCAATCTAGTGGAAAACTTGGAAAATCAGGTTCAGAGAGGTTTCTTACTCGGATAACACCCCCCACCTCTATATATATGAGAGGATCAAGATCGATTGAGTTCCCATTAATCCAATCGACACAAAAGCACAACAAATCAACCAACTACATCTCTTTTACCCTCTCCTCTCTTCTACTTCTCCACGTTCTTCGTTGGCTGCATGGACGGTGGATCAACGACGATGAAGTTGTAGAGCGCGGTCAAGCCGGCTACAGCAACCCATAGCCGCCTCACGCCATTGCGGGGTCCCTCCCGGGCGTATAGGGTTTCGAGTCTCAAGATACCTCGCGGTGCGTGTCCTGCGTATCGCGCTTCCGGCGAGGTGTCTTGTGTATCTCACTCATCGCGAGAGGCATGAGGTCCAGGCGAGGGGATCCCTTAGGAGCTGGTCGATCCCAAAGTCGGCTAGGCAATACATCAAGCGATCTAGCTCCTTATCGAGTGTTTGATCTAATTAAGTGTCAACAAATCCTCTCTAAATGAACAAGACCTCAATTTGCTTCACACAATTTGAACCACTTTTGTATATGACTGGTGTTGCTAGGATGATCCAACGTGCAGGGTAGTTGTTGACACCCAAAATTGTCCAGAGAGCATAATGGACATTAGCATCATGTTTTTGTCATCGTGGTGCTAGAGAGCATACTTGGATCATCACATTTGGTGCTTAGGTAAAAAAAACAACGTTTTGTGTTGGAGTGCTCCAGCTCCTCTATTGCAACTAGCATCGGTGGAGCCTTGGAGGCCAAAAACAAATTCTTATGACGACACTTATTTATTTGTGAAGGAGTACAAGATAAGGTGCGCCCTTATAAAACGACCGGCTAGATCTGAGCCATTGATGTTCCAACGTTTTGGTAAAAATCTCAACAGATTATTTCCAACAATTATGGCCTGTTTCAGTTATTATCTCAGATTCTTTCCCAGCCAAATCTTAAGGTTTGTGTACGTGTGTTCATAGGGGTCAGTGTGCGTCTGCGTTGTCTTGTGTAATCTAAAAAAAAAAAAATCTTCGCTTCACAAATTTATTGTTTTTTTTTTAGAATTTCCTTCACGGATTTATACTAGGAAGTAGAAACAGTTTCCGGCCCAGAATCAATGGCCCGTTCCGGAACAAACGAACTGGGCTTAAATCTGTCGATAGATGAGCAGCAAGACCTAATAATATAACAAAAAAAACATTATATAAACGCTGAAAAAGAAAAACCTTGCGCTCCCCCGCTGCAGCCTTTGCAAACCCTCCTCTGATCTCGAGCAGGGGATGGCGTCGGATCCCTCGTACGCTAAGGCGGTGGATGCGTACCGGAAGGCGGTGGAAGCGGCAGCGACCGCAACCGCGTATGCCGTGCTGGTGCGCGGCATGGCGCGGGAGCTCCTCCCCACGACCTGCGCGCCGCGGCGACTTGGGCCGTGTCGCTCCTCCGCGCCCGCCTCGAGCCCCGCCCCGCCGAGCGCCGCACCTTCGTCATCAAGAACGACGGCGGCGACGGCGGGCTGTACAATGAGGTGCGCCAGTACCTCGCCACGCGGATCGACCCGCACTCCATGCGCCGCCTTTGCCTCAGCGGCGGTTCCAGCAAGGTCCTCTCGATGGAGCAGGGCGACTCCATGGTCGACATGTTCGAGGGCGTCGCGTTCACGTGGCAGTCCGTCGCGGGGGAAGGCCGGTCATCTGGGGTAGCGGCGCTGGAGCTCAGCTTCGACGCCGAGCACACGGACATGGCCCTGGAGCGGTACGTCCCGTTCATCACGGAGACGGTTGAGGAGGCCCGGCGCCTGGACCGCTCGCTCCTCATCTACATGAACGAGGGCGCGGGGTGGACTGGCATGATTCACAACCACCCGGCCACGTTCGACACGCTCGCCATGGACCCGGAGCTCAAGCAGTCCGTGATCGCCGATCTCGATCGGTTCCTGAAGCGGAGGGACTACTACCGGCGGATCGGCAAGGCGTGGAAGCGCGGGTACCTGCTCTACGGCCCGCCTGGCACTGGCAAGTCCAGCCTCGTCGCCGCCATGGCCAACTACCTCCGATTCAACCTCTACGACCTCGATCTATCAGAGGTACGCGGCAACACGGTCCTGCAGCGGATTCTCAGCAGGATGAGCAACAAGTCCATCCTCGTCGTCGAGGACATCGACTGCTGCTTCAGCGCCGCCTCGCGAGAAGATGGCAAAAACATAAGGCCGGTGCCAAAAAAGATCAGGCCGGCGGCGAAAAAGATCGAGCCGGCGACGAGGTCGAGTCGGATGACTCGTCCGGCGACGAGGACGACTCGTATTATTCTGAGGACGACGAGATGGAGTCGGATTATTATGATGAACCAGATTACAGGGCATTGGTACGCTACGCTGCAGCAACATGAGATTTTTTTTATTCTTTATTTACCGCGGTGTGCCCTGAGTTTTCTGATCCTACTAACATGGCCACTCGATCGGCTGCGCAGCCGCAGCAGCAAATAACTCTGTCCGGCCTGCTCAACTTCATCGACGGGCTATGGTCAACCAGCGGCGAGGAGCGCATCATCGTCTTCACCACCAACTACAAGGACCGCCTCGACCGCGCGCTGCTCCGGCCAGGACGCATGGACATGCACGTCTACATGGGCTACTGCGGCTGGGAAGCTTTCAAGACGCTAGCCCACAACTACTTCCTCGTCGACGAGCACCCGCTGTTCCCGGAGATACAGGAGCTGCTCTCGGCTGTGGAGGTGACGCCGGCCGAGGTGTCCGAGATGCTGCTGCGGAGCGAGGACGCTGACGCGGCGCTGCAGGGCCTGGCCAAGTTCCTCGAAGAGAAGAAGCCGGCAATTGGCGAACGCCGAACGAAATAGCGCAACCGCTGAGTCCTCGTCATCTACGTTGCCCAGATACGGATACGAGTATCGGACACGATACGTATCGGATACGCGGATACGCATTTTGTAAAAAACTAGTGACACGCGGATACGTCTAGTATATTTATAGAACCAGTAATTTCATGTATTAATAACTCAATAATCATCACGTGGGTCCATCTACTCGTATTAAGAAAATACGTATTAGACAAGAAAAAAGACCAGAGAAAAAATATATATAATAAACAAAACTCTTGTACTGTGTCTTGCCACACAGACTTGGCGTCGAGCGTCTTGGCTGACAGCCTGAGTGGAGTGCCAAGTGCGGCTGCAAGTATCGAGGCGATCACTGATCAATACGATGGGGAGGAACCGAGGAAGTGCTGGCTGCTACGTTCACGCACGATGTTGGGCCTTCACAGGCCGTATCTAATTTGGTTCATACGTGTCCGATACACGTATCTGAGTCAATACGTATCCAATACTTCCAGTACGGCCTGGATACGTATCCGAGCCGTATCCTAGACGTATCCATATTCAAGACGTGTCAGATACGGATACGGACCCCTCCTGACGTATCCGCGCTTCGTAGCTCGTCATGAAACCAGCGAGCTTGCTAGCTAGGAAAGGAGGCCATTTTTTGTGTGTGTTGCAGTGTAAGCTATGATTTTCTGCGATGCCGATTGATCCAATCCTGATTTCTTCGTCGTGCATTTTGCTGCAAACCTTTAACTGCAGAGTAAAGAAACGATTTGCACCATCAAACTCACTGATGTCTCACTTGTGTGCCTGTGTATACGTATATGTCTACATTTTTGTCGGGTGCTTGTGGCTCATGGACGTAGGGCTTGTTTGGATGCATAAGTCGTGATTTTCTACGACCCTTGCCTGTTACTCCCTTCGTTTTAAATTGTAGTTCATTTTGGCTTTTCTAGATTTTTTTTCTATTTTTCTTTTATTATATATCTAGACATAGTGTATAACCAGGTTTATAGCAAAATTAATGTATCTAAAAAAGCCAAAATAAATTACAATTTGGAACGGAATGAGTAGCTAGGAAAGGAAGCCATTCTTTTGTGTTGCAGTGTAAGCTAGTATGATTTTCTGCGATGCCGATTGATCCACTCTTGATTTGTTTGTCGTGCATTTGCTGCAAACCTGCAACTTTCAGAGTATAAGAAATGATTTGCACCATCAAACTCACTGATGTGTTTCTTTTTTTTCAAATGAAGGCACAATGTGTTTCTTACTTTCCAAATCATCCATATAACAACTGAACATTCATTGTAGCCATCTTTCTGTTCATTGTAGCCATCTTTCTGTTACAAATCCCCCATTTGGTTAATTATAGAGGCAAACTCTGAACCCAGGCTCAGATCAAATATGTCAGCAACTACGTTCCAAGTTATTATGCCACACACAACACTCATATAGCAAATGGTGTACACTTTCAGGTTCAGAGCGGAACAACTAACTCATATCATCGAGTTTCCTTTTAATAGTAGCTATAGCAAAAAAAAATGGCAGAATGATTTACAATTTGGGACAGTGAGAGTACCTGTTTTCCATCCGTTTGAAGAAGGTTATAAAATCTGAACCCGATTCAATTGTTGCTAAAGGATGATCCAACATGCAGGGTATGTCTGTCTGATCATGATCTCTTTTCTTTTCTACTTAAATATATCTAGCCTTGCATTCCCACTTTTTTCAACAGATACTGCTTCGTACAAAGAATTTTCTAATTCTGGTGAGGATGTGCCTAATTGTTTTTAGTGTTTGGTACTTATGGACAACGGCGATGAATAATATAATAAACAAGAAATTTGTGTGGCACTAGGTTCAAATCCGGGCCTGGGATACTCTGGCAAGGCAGGTCCCTCCGATCCAGACACCCAAAATCGAACCCCTTAGACTGACTCCAACAGAGCACCGAAAGCGCAACCCAAACCAAAAAACGGTCGTTCACAGTGCTTTTGCGCCTCCAAAATACTCTCCAACAGAAGACGGAAACACAACACCGATTTTGTGTGGGAGGAGAGAGGGAGCGCAAAGATAGGTGCTCCCGACGCTCGTAGCCAAACCTCTGTCGCCCGGAGTGGTGGGGCCGTAGGAGGCACTATTTACTGTGTACGACCTAACTTGTGTAATGGATCTCCAATTTGGGTGGTCATTGTTGGAGACAGTCTTAGATGAACATCTAGGCCACACAACTTTGCCCATTTAGACTATCTACACCCTTCTACTGGATCGAATCCGGTACCCACTTCCAGGTGAATTTGTAGGGGGGAAAAAAAAACGTTGTAGCATTAGACTAGCACTGGTCACTGTAAACGTCTCCCGTAGAAACCACGTAGGCGCCACGAGGGAGGAAAATCACCGCAGCGGTTCGTGGTAAATGTTCCTGGAAGGCTTTGCTCGGTATATTGGGCGTGTTTGATATGGGCTCGAGAAGGTGGCTCGCGCTCTCCGGATGCAAGTTGCCGCGTTTGATTTCTTTGGACCCATCGACGAGCCAAGCTCCCGAGAACCAAAAACCTTCTCTCTCATGGCTCCCGTCCGACGCAAACCATCCGCGTTTCTAGAGAGCCAGGCTTGGTCGGAGCGCGCGTGGGCGCTGGGTGCCGCTCCCCTCACCTCCCAAGCTGCTCCCTCTCTCACCGCTCCCTTTCTTCCCTCTTCCCAGTGCCCCCAACCCGCAACGGAGTACCCGCGGCGAAGGTGCTCGCGGCGGAGCCACGGAAAGCGCCGAGGAACGGCGGGATCTCGCGGAGGAACGGCGGGATCTCCCCATCACGGTGCCCGTGTCGCGGTGTGATGCCGACGAAGTCGCGGGGTCCCCTCGCCACGACGCACGCTCTCCGGGTCAGCCGTCACCGCGTCGTCCCGCGCCCGGCTTCGCGGCGCGCCACGGCGGCGTCCCCTTCTTCCCTCACGGCGGGCGACGAGCTTGCGGCGCGCGGGCGGCGGCGTGTGGCGTGGTGGCGGCCCGGGCGTGGCGGCGCGGCCTCTGTCGCCCCCCATGGCGACCGGGTTGCCGGGCCACGCTTCTCTCCCTTCCGGCCCCTCTCCTCTTGGCGGTGTGCGCTGCGCAGCTCCCATGGCGGCGGCGCGCGAAAGCAGGCTCCCCTCGGCAAAGAACGACGCAATCCATCTCAGGCGACCTTGCAAGTTTCGATGAAATGATTCACAGGAAAGAGCAGGGAAAGGAAGGGTAGTAAGGCTACATGTTCCTAGGTGCAAGGTAGCCATACCACTGGTACAGGCAAATCAAACACGTTCCCTGCTAGGGCTGTATCGTTTGGTATAATTGAATTAAACACAGACACTTGCCCTCTAGAGCCTGACTGTGGCTGGCCTAGGCCTGACCCGCCGGCCAGGCCCTATAGAGCTCTGAAATCAAACATGCCCATTAACCGGGATGCCGGTGCTCCTGTACACGCGCGCTTGCACTCAACAAGAAAGAGAGAAGAGAGTTGCATGCATACAGCGGGCCCCATTGTTTTAGGTAACTAAGAAAATATTATAACTCACAAACTAAAAACTAAATTAAATTCTAATTACACATTGAATTTCGTGTCAATAAATACTTCAAAACTAAATCTCACATGAATATATTTAGATAAAATTACAGATGGGCCCCTACTGATGGTCGATATGATATAGAGATATAAATAAGAGATGGGTATCGGCGAAGGAAAAAAAAAGAGGGGGGGTGTTGGCAGCATGCTGTGACGCCCGGACCTCACTATTTCAAAGGAGAGGAGAAAATGTTATAACTCATAAAGTAAAAAAGTTAAATTAAATTCTATCTACATGATTGTACTCGTTTCAATAAATCCTTACAAAAGATCTCACATGAATATATTTAGATAAAATTAAAAAGTAAGCTCACCGATGACTAGGACGGATAGAAGCAACATTTAAAGGAGAAGAGTGCGGGAGAAAATAGTAGTATAGAGAAGAGAATCTTGATGGCTAGAACAGATAGAGTAAACATTTAAAGAAACAAGAACACAGCTAGTCTTATAAACCAAAAACACGACCATAGTGTTTTTTTACAGTCCTCACGGGCTACCAATTCCTGGCATGGAAAGATAGCACACTGGCCCAACACAAGTACCATGTTGTTTGAAGGAAATATGTCCAGTCCAGGTATTCACTTCCAATTTCCCAACCTTTTCAACTGGAGACCTTTTGGTTTTGGACGTCGACAAGAAAGTGGCGAGGAGGTTGCTAAGAAAACACGGCGCAAGAAAAGGCACTCACTGCACATATATTGTTTGTGGTTGAGAAAAAGATACTCCCTCCGTTTCAAATTATAGTTCACTTTGGCTTTTCTAGATTCATTTCTTTTACTATGTATCTAGACATAATGTATAACTAGGTGCATAGCAAAATCAATGTATCTAGAAAAGTCAAAGTGAACTACAATTTGAAACGGAGGAAGCAGTACATATATTCTCATCAATCTCGGGAAGGCAGGCACCACATCTCTGGTATTTATTATGTATGGTATATATATATTATAAGTATATACTGTACTATAATAATATGTATATAAATAGTATACGCAGGAGCAGACCAAGCAAACAGGGGAACCTGCCGCCACTTCCCAGCAGACTACGATTTATTTGTCTCTTCATAATTCAAGAACAAAGCTGCTACTACATGCTAATACTGTTTGTAAACAAGACTTGTGTTATTTTGGAAAGTCTAATAAAAAGATAGTACTCACTATGCTCCGATTCTGATGATGAATGAATGAGTAATCAATCTATTAGGAACCACACTGCTACCATCCAGGTCCAGTGGCTAATATCAAGGCCAGTCAGTACATATGCACCAAGTCTTGCCGTATATTGAATTATATTGCTGATACAGCAAGTTTCAGTGTATACATGCACATGCATACATCAAGGACATCGCAGGAATGCATGCAGCAACTGAGAGCCAAATTCCTTCCTTCATTTTTTCAGATTTCGCCACCAGGGAGTCCTATCCTACCCAGAGTGTTTATGCACGACGAACCGATGATTCCTTCAAAACCTATGATCATGGATGATTCCTAATATGTCGATAAAAGGACCGGACCACTGACCGACACATGGGCCCAATCTATGACTATGAGCAAGTGGTAATAATACTGAATTAGCATCATCTGCGCACAATCACTGTGCTAAGAGAACATTGGATCATTCCTCCTGCTCGATCATCCTACGGACATCATCGATCACCAGCCAAGTTTTGTGACCGCCAATCACCTCCGCCTGTTTCCGGGAGTCGCTCCACAGCTGCGTAGGACAAAGGACCGTCCTCAGGATAGATAGTAGCAGGACGCAAACCATGAACAAGGAAACAAGCTTCAGTTGTACCTGTATAGAAGGCATCTTCTGCTCGAGCCCCGCGGTACAGGTTGCACAAGTTGGACAAAAGGAGGCATTAGCGTGTGTGTTAATTTAAGAAATATGCTAGGGATCTGCTTTGTCACTTGTGTATATACGTAGTTGCTGCAGACAAGTTAACAATGAGGCCAGATGCGTCATTGGAGAATATTTGATATTGTACTCTAATACCAAGGCTGATGGATAAGGCTAGGAAACATTTAGGTGCAAGTTGCACAAAGCCGGCAACTGACAACAAAGTTTTCCAGGGCCAATAAAGCAGAGGCTTCTAGTTTAAACCACGACAGGGAAAGAAGCACAAGAAAGGAATTCTAGAAGCTCCCGGAGAAATTAAGAGATACATGCACACATGACATAAAGTTAAGCATAATTGGGTGTAATATGTTTTCATATATATTTACGAATACAGTGCAAGGGTAGACTTACTGTTACTCCAGCGCGGTTCACAAGCTTTTGTGGAACACAATTCACATCGATACAGTAGAAACGGACTCTGCATATTAAGTTGTAACAGAGATCATCAGTTTGTCAAAAAAAAAAAAAAAAAAAAAAGAACAGTCGGTGTAGTTCTGTTAATCTAGGGGGACAAAACTCTCTAACCTTGGATGGTATTCTGCTGCCAACTTCTCAAGCTTAGGCTTGAGATATATACATTTTCTGCACCAACTCGCCATCCTTCATAACACACAGACCAGTATGAATTTGTGGATGAGCTGACAGATAATAGGGGGAAAGTTTTGACAGACGTAGCTATAGAAATTACTCGAAATACAGTTCCACATCGTTAGCATATTCTTTGTTGTAGTGTAAGGACCAACAGTTGATTGTTCGAAATTGATATGGAAATGATAACTAACACATCCTGTTTTTTTTTTTACTTGTTCCTTGAATCCTATTGCATATGGGTTTCTCTTTTTTTTTTTCTTTTGAGAGAGATATATATGAACATGAAATTGAACAATGACACTGCTATTCATTTATATATGGTAAAGAGACTACAGGAGAACATAATCTAACCATTGACTGCAACTCATGCACTCAAGAAAAGACAGATGGAGTTTGGTTTAACAATTATATTTTTTTCCCACAGCCATAAATAGCAGTTCTACTGCCAATATAGAAACAAACAGATAGAAATGGAAATCAGGAACAGACAAAGAGGTAGATTCAGGAAAAAGCCACCGGCATGCATTCAAGATAGGCCGATGAAATCCATTCCTCGATTGCAATGATACCAAATGAGGCCATTGAAATAAGTGAACCTACGAGCAAATGGACAACGTTATCCCTTTTTCACTCGCCCAAGGTGCTAAATTTAGCACTCCAAGAGAAATGACTGCCTAATATTCCAACAAACAAAATCCTCTAAGCCTATAATCACACACCTAACCCGACGAACACCATCGACGCTCCGTCGAAGGAAAGGAATTACAAGCCAAAGCGTTACCGCGGCCGCACCACGACACAATCCAATCCAAGTACAAGAAAGTGGGGTTACCGAGGAGGGGACGATGAGGATGTCGAGGGCCGCTGCGCCTCGCGAGGACCCGGTCCAGCTGCTGCTCGGTGGAGATGGGCTCGGCTCTACCCACACGGGCCCCTCCTCCTCCTCCGCCGCAACCCTCTCCTCGGCCGGCTGCGGCCGGCGGACGGACCCGCGGCGAGGCTCTCGGCGGCCGGCGAGATCGTGGCCACAAAGGCGGGAGGGCGGCTTGGCGAGGAAGCCGAGGCGGGATGGGGCCGGACCCGCATTGCACTCCAATTCGGCCGTGGGGCGGCCGCCGCCGCCCGATACCGGCGGTGGCGGCGGGGCGGCTCCGGTCTGGGGTGGCGGCCATTGCCGACATGGGAGCAAAGAAACGTGGAGGCCGGCGTTGGTTTTGTTTGACCTTGACCTCATTCTTCCGATGAAGAATTTCTTCTCTTCGCCAACCTTGTGTGCCAGCGGGGCTGTGGGCCCAAAGATTACAGCCCCGTGCTTTGTCATCCGTGTGGACCCAGGATTTAAATTCAGGGAATGACTAAACAAAAAAATATACTCTAATACTATATGCTACTCTTATCGTTAATTATTACGGTTGAAATCAATATTAATCCAGAGTATGTGTCTGTTTCCATTTTACAATTATGAAACATAATAATGTTAATTTGGTGTCATAATATTTTATTTTGTACAAATATAGTCAAAAACTGAAATAGATTTACTTAAGAGATGTTGATAACGAATATCAATATGTCGATACTTGAGACGAGCATAAATGACACGAGTAGTTGACACTAAGAGCAAAGAGCAGAGATAGAAGGAACGCACCAACCCCTCTCTCCCTCCCTCTCCCTTTTATAGGAAAGATGAGAGGGTTTGTTCTCTTTATTACCCTTGGTGGTGTTGGTATTTACAAAAATGGCCCTATAAGCTTACAAATGGGCCTAATAGAGGTTGTATTTACAAGAATGCCACCAAGTGCTACAAATAACTTTTAAACGTATATGGCAAACTCCTAAGTTGTACAATTAAACCAGATAATGATGGGGTCCCCAACATATAACACACCCACAACAAGAGATAATTTTAAAAGTTGATCGCTAGCATCAATCAAAAATTAATCTTTGAAAGTGGTCGAATGTCGAATTTAGTAGGCACAATACATATACACAAATTTAATCAGATCAGATCTGAATACAAATAACCAATTAGCTTAAGTTAGATTGGATCCTCAGTTTAGTAAACTACTGCCACTCATGTCAGTTGTAACCAAATGGCAAATAACAAGGACTCCATTCAAGTAAATGGATCGAAACAAATGGTAAAAGCTGCAAGCACATTTATCTGGATATTTCAACAAAAACCTCACATGCATGCCTACTGAATGCCCCTGCAGTTAGCAATTCTTCGTTCCCATAAAAACTCTAGAACTGCAACCATGTGACTGTGTAACGCTAATCAAGGATTCCAATGGGGGAAGCTCATCCGCAAAACAACCTAGATGCCAAAATCTCGACTGTCACACACAGGAACTCTCTAATCGCATCAGTCCCGATCCGACCGACGAGCCGGCCTAGATCCAGCGCGACTGAACCGATCTAACTGGGATGGGTGTGAGCGGAGACATGGATCCGAGGCATGGAGAGGCAGCGTGGTAGGGTTGTGAGCAGCGCACCTTGTGGTCGGAGATTCGGAGGTCGTACAGGGAGAGGTCGATAGGGATGAGGGAGGTCGTAGTCCTCGAGGCCGTCCGGGGGAGGTGGCGGGCTCGGCTTCCGGGCGGGCGCGAGCTCCGGGCTTCGCCGCCTGCGCCGCGCGCGGGTTGGGGAGTGCGTTCACGGGAGGGATCCCGCGTGAGGATGGGGACGGTGCGATGGTGCTTTGAAAACCTCTTACATCCTACGAAAGTCTCCTCGGAGGACCCGGCCACGTCGTTCCAAAAATTTCACTGGCCGGTAGAATTTTGCAAAAAAATCCTTCTATTTTAACGAAATTTTGTTTGGATTCAGAAAAACTTGAAAACCATTAACCTCAGTTTTGACTTTTTACCTTTTACTCCCCGTATTACCCGACCTCTGCGTTTTTTCTCCGGCCGGTAAACCGCGGTAAACGTTAAAACCGGTCGGTGGGTTCTGGGGACCGGCCGGTATAAAAGAAACCAAATTCAAAATGTAAAATTTGAAAAAAAATCGTTGAAAAAATTACGTAAAATAGTTCGTGATTTATAGAAGCCAATGGTATAAAAATTTGTCAAATTGGAGTTGGTTTGGTATAAAAAATTTCAAATCTAAGTTTGAAAAAAAAAAAAAAAGAAAAATACACACATTTACCGGCCCATTAAGGCCCATTAAATCATGAAGGTCGAAAAACATACTAAACACACTCAAGTAATTTTTTGGATTGTCTAGATTGGTTTGGCTTTCAGGAAGCTGTAGTGAAGATAGAAGATCTATTCATCATGTCTAAGCTATGGTATGGTCAAATCTCTCGTGATGTTCCAATATATATGTCTCAAGCATCTCAACCTGAATATTGATGCCTATTTGAAGTTTCCAATCATTCATGTCGACTTCATTGGGTTTGGGGATGGTCCAATTTTGCAGGATGGTAAAGCACCACCCAATGGACCTATTGTACTTTCACCTGATAGCTTGTTTCCTTCACTCTACTGAGGAGGTAACATTTTGTTTCTTAGAATATTGTAATTTCACCTGATAGCAGTTTTAGTATGGACTACAGGAAAGGATGGCTTATTTTTTCGTCTATATATGCCATAGCCCTTTTATAGTTATTATATTTTCATGGTCAGGTTCCACCCTCTCGACATCAGCTTGCTTGTGTCAAATTGTTTTGTCAATGTGCTCTACCATAGTTCTCAGAGATTTCCTGTACATTTTTGCCACCTACCTCACCTTATTTAGTTCTTTCTACTTCAAGTGCCAGCTTGCATTATTGGACTGCAACTTGTTTTTGTCAATGCCTTTTTAGAAATTGCCTTGCTGATTTACTATTTTTGTAATTACTTTCCATTCCGGAATAATATCTATAAGCATTGGTTTTTCCATCTATTTCACTTCCAATTTCTTTTCAGAAGCAGTTGTGTGTATGCAACCTAGCAGGACAAAAGGAAAAATATTGTGGCTTTCAGTTCAGTCACCATGCTTTCAGTACATACTTTCCAAATGTAAAAAAATAGCAGCTCAAACATATTTCGAAGTTATTAGGTTAATGAAAACAATCAAAGTAATTTGGAAACAGTAAACAAGTGTACGTGCCATCTCAATATGCAGCATTTTCAGTATAGTGATACTTCATAGCAGAGCCATGGAACTCTTTGATTTTTTTGTTATTTGTTCATATGTAATGATTTCCCTAATCGAGGTATTGCTTCCTCATTCCAAATAGGTCATCAACTGATGCACGCAGAAATCTGTTCAGAGGTGTCGGCAAATATTTATAGCAACAATATCTCCTGAAATTTTAAAATATTACTGCCAGGAAATCATCCACACCTAACCCCCTCCCTAGGTGAGCTTCTCTGAACATACAATTTCCCGAATAGAAGGCTCTATAAAATTTATTCCTGACAAACATCCTTACACCGAGAAAAGAGGGAGTGACAAAAATAAAAGAGCAGAAGATGTTGAGATTTTATTCTCATGATGTATGCCTAATTGATTTTGCATGATTCATACCAGGTAATAACAAAGAAGTTGATAGCGCCAGCCTTTTGGACCAGGAGAGCAACAACACCCGATGACAGCGAGTTTCAACATGTTCTGAGCTCCTGCTTAATATGTACCATTGCTAACTCATGACCTTTTCTGCATGTAGTTTTACAAATGTAAGCTCTAATTTGTTTGAAGAATTTTGTACGATTGATTTGCAGTGTGCAGATCATCTTCTATGTGTGCATACGCCTTGCTAACTGATTAGTTTTTTTACATAGGGAAAATGATAAAACTTTTTATGATAAAGAATCAGAAGACAAGTGATGCTGTGAATACAGATGGAATGTCCGCTGCTAAGATACAAAATCTAGGCGAGCTGCGTCTCCACAAAGGTTTGTTATTTCCAAAGCAGGTTTATTCTAAATTTCACTGTATGTCTGATTCACTGTTAGTCCATACATGCAGCCAATGTGTTATTGCTTAGAGCCTTACTGAATATTTATTGTTTTCTGTCATTATTTTTTAGTAGTTCTTAACTTGCATTGCCACTTCTGTATATCGAATTCTCCTAGAGATATCTGTCAAGGGCAAGGCAATGAAAATGATGGAGCGCTGCCATTGAAAATGATGCAGCACCGCTGTGGGGCAAAAGATTTTGTAACACACACAAGTTTTTTTCCACTTCTACAAACCCCTTTTGTTCCACAGCCTATGATACTCGCCTCCCATCTTATAAGATTAATATATTTTCCTTACTCGATTATTGTTTCCAGTCTCAAATTTTATTCCATATTTTTGACTTACTTTTAGGTATTTATATAGCGTATTACAGCTGACCTTGAGACACAAGCAAACACTACGTTTCACTTCACATATAACATTTCTGATGCCTCCTTTTTTGTGTTCAGGCAACATATAATTGGTTATTGTTTTAGTACAAATAAAGGTAGTAAATTATCGAGTAAAAAATAGAAAATGATTAAACACAAACCTCAGAGGATACATATTAGTTATTACTATCAGAGACTCTCTAGCAATATTAGATCATGATTAAACAGAAGCCTCATGAGGCTAGAGATTATGAAGTGAAAATAAGTATTTAGATGTGTTTAATCATCCCCTGATACTGCTAGATAAACTCTGATAGAGGATGATTGAAAAAAACATGGCCTCATGTTAGATATCTATTGCACTCCTTTTAGGGATGTTTATACTATCAACACTGCTATGGTTCTTGCCTTGTGAAGGAAGCAACGACATGATAAATTTCTGTTCCACTGAACTCTTGTTTCTAGAATTTTATGCCATCAACGTATGTGTAAAAATCTGGCTAATTGGTGTTCACTTAGTAATGTCTTATGAGAAGCTCCAGTGGAGTACAATTTTGTAGACAGCCACTCAGCTGTTTTATAGATACATTGGGTTCCTCTTTATGTCCTTGGTCTACTAACCAGTCAAACCACACCAATTTGGCCTCTATTTTCTATAGGATTCAACCAGGAATGTGTTCTGCTTAATATGGATTGAGCTTTCACCATTCTTCCTGTCATTCAAACACTGAAAACTTCTTTGTTGTCTCTTGCAGATGGTATGATGCTAGGACTTATGACGCGAAGACAAAAACCGTTGGAGCAAAAAGGTTCGATCAGATTTAGGAAAAGTACACCCATGGTTCAAATGTTGGTTTAAAGATTGCTATCGATCTCTGCACTGTTTATGCTCAAAATGATATTGGATGCCTGCCGTATTCTGAAAGGTTGAATTATAACATGGTGAAATTGTGTGCTCATGTGCTAGCTATCTGCCATGGAATGGCCTTTACTGCTTGACAACCTGTAGTTTTTTTTGGGGGTTTCAGGAGACCTGTCATCGCTTTCAAACGACTAATTACTACACCTGAATCCATTTGTCTGCTCTAGCAACCATGCATGATATTTTTAGCCTCTGTCGGTTCATTCCATTGGTTTTTAGCAAGCGCCAGTAGAATGGGCAAGAACTTCGACGGAGGCTAAAAATACCATGCATGGTTCCTGCCCATTATATCATTGTATGCGATCAGTATTTGCAGTTATATTCAAACAAGGAAAAAAAATGAAAAATGAATATGAAAGGAGTTTGAGGTAAGATAATAGGCCAATGGTAGTTTTCCATAAATCGTGATTAAGTAGAGCATTCACATTGTGTTGTGGATTTAGAGGTACTGGACCATTTATTTGTGCTCCTTCCAAGAGTTTCCTATTTGAACTAAAAAAATGAGGTATTACAAGAGTTGTTTGGTTCTTGCATCAGTGAGGTATTACAAGAGCCACATGTCCGCAGGTCAGAGTGTATGTATGTGTGTTTAGAAAGCAGGCTGAGTTAGCAAAACCCCCACCTTCTGATCTCACAAAGACTGGTTCCGATTAGTCGAAACGGATTTCACCGCAGTCGCCTAAATGCAAACACTTGCACCTTCTGAACTCAAGGTTAGTACCCTACTCATGGTTTGGTCAGCCTACCAGTGCAACATCTCTTTTAATTCATCACGGATAACTATAGATCCAAATTTAATTAACTTTGGTGTCTTCTACGCACTAGAAATATGATTGTAGTAGCCTACGGTTATATGTGGCTCCAAGTTAACTCTGCTTTTAATTACATAAAGTAGAAATGTGTGTGTTGAAATTGCTCTTCAATGTTTGATAAGGCAAATATTCATAACGTGCTGCTTTCTCCCCTTCCAATTAGTAGTATTCTCTGGTTTTGATTACATAACTACATTGTTTGCTTTGTCGAGGTTCCTGCATCGTAAATAACTATGATCTGTATTTTTATGGTTTTGATTACATACCTTGGTGTTTGCTTTGTCGAGGTTCCTACCGTGCAAATAACTATGTCCATGCACTGGGTGCTCTGCTAATGATGGATTGTTAAATACAAACTCGCTTTCTGTTCCATAGAGGCTTATTTACAGCAATTGGAGACAATGTAGCAGCAGTGCTTCTGCTGTCAAAGACCCAAACTTACAGACATGGCCCCATGATTAATAGGGTAATCAAGATATTTTTAAGGATTTCACGGAAAGTGAGAGTACCTTGCAATTGGGGAGGAAGGTAAGAAACATCCAATCACTTAAGTCATGGGTCCTCGACACTCATTACAGTTACAGTGCAGACTTAACACTATATGTAACTAATTTAAAAACCATGCACTCAGATTGACCACCAAGACAACTCTGGAGCAAGATGACCATGACGAGGCGATGGCACAATAAAGGATCCAAGACACCTCAGAATTCACTCAGGCCAACGGTCGCTTGAGATAGAAACCTTAGGTGAAATGAATGACATCTACATACTTTCTCATTCTTAGTTCATCTCTTTGTAAATCCCCTTCTCTGAAATACTACTGAAGATTTCATTTGTCCACTGAATGAATGGTTTGTCCTGTTGTTCCTCCTTAGGTGAAACCTTTGTGCGCAATCTTACTACAAACAACTCTGACTAACATGCAGATGGAGGTACAGCTTTGATTTAAGCAGAGGCAGTGCACCCTTCTGAACCCAAGTCTCCTCTGTAATGTCCCCTAGATACTTTTCCCTTCTCCATCTTCTCTCATTTATTTCGAAGGTTACAGAAACCTAGGATTTGGGAGTGGTAAGCTTTTCTATTGTCATGGTAAAATTTATGCGAAAAGGGGTTACTAATCATAGATGACTCCCATTAAAGTTCAATCCATTAACTTTTGAAGTATATTTATTTATGTATGGCCGTACATTTTTTAAAAGAAGATATTCAGAGCTAGATAGTCTAATGCCACTCATTTGCCTTCACCTTCTCACATGTCGTCCATAATTCTACATTCACAAATCTGATTGGTTGTTTCTTAGATGCAGACAACTAGAGAATCTGGTGAACCACTGTTTTCTGTTAGTATCTTAACATTCATGCTGCCTGTTCATGAAGAAATGTAAAAAAAAGACCCTTTAATCTTGCTATTCATGAAGATTGGTTTGTTAATTAAATTTGTTATCACTTGCTGCTTATGTGTACTGTTGAATTATCTATAATGGTTTACATAATTGGCAGTAGACATTATCTTTCCTAGCATTAGGAATTAAATAATTAAATAAACAAATATATTAGTTTCTTGCAATCAATTCTTGTCAGCAGCATCTCTGCTCTGTTCTAACAAATGACAACACAGAAATATCAAATTATCAATTCTAGAACAATTGCGATTCTTGCATTCAGATTCAAAGCGCTGTTATGCTGCCAACAATAAATACCTGGACTCTACAACCATTAGTGCTTCTCTGTTCAGCACACTTCCCACCTATCAGTCATACGATACAGTCCCATTACCTTAGTTAGCCCCAAATCAAGATACACTCCATATCTTCCATCTTTAGTACACAAACTTTGACTTCATATGTAATCACACACATACATACACATAGTTAGTTACTCAGTCCGTGATATTTATACTCTTATTTTATACAGCAGGATGCCTACTCACCACTACTGCAACCTAACGCTCATCGATGAGACAGACATTCAGGGGACAGCATCAGACACGCTGCAGCACGCGGTGATTGCAACACCTTAGGAATCAGTTCAGAAATTCATCGACCGTCATCGCATCAAACAAGCCATCGACCGCCAGTTCAATACAGATATCAACCTACAAGACATCTCACGCTTTGGGCAACACTTCGTTATTCTAACTGAGTCAGTGAACACAACAGTCATGCTAAGAGAAGGTTCCCTCACGTTTGAGAGAGACACCATTCCACTATCTCCATGGAATCCACAGCTTGGTTGTAAAACCGAGCCACTCCACACACATGCGAGATATTGGTTGTAAAACCGAGTCACTCCACACACTGGCCTTCCACCACACTTATGTTGCACAAACACCCTGGAGTACCTTTTTAAAGACATGCTCCCAATCAGAGACACAAATCTCAGCTACAACGATCTAACGTACTCTACCAGGATCACCGCACTGATCCTTCTCATCCCAGGTCTTGCATACATTGGCATCAAAAAGAGCAGCTCCGTCTGGCAGTCTTGTGGACATCTGGCCATTATGGTATGACATACGTGTTCACAGGGACGAAGGTACTTCTTCAAACACGTTTGATTTCCCTGCATATTAAACACAATACTTAGGGGACAAGGGAGAGGAAATATCACATATGTCTAACCATCTAACTCAATGATCTACAGACGATGACGCCAGCTCGGCTTGGACCATTGATGACTACAATCGTATGTTCAAACTCACATTATTTTCCAATATATAGAACACACAAGCATACACTGTACTATTATAACTTTTCTCTTGCATGGCCACCTCCAATCAGCTACACCACGTTACAACAGTGATTCGGACTCTTCTGAAGACTGAACTGAACTTTCAAGAGGCTCCGATATCAGCAGGTACCAGCCTACACTTAGTTTCCACAGCGTTCGCCTATGCTGTTGAAACAACTATATTATTTCATACATCAATGGTTACCTCTGGCTAGGTTTTAGCTTTGGCTTCCAACATCTCAAATCACTTCCATATGCCATAAATACTTGGATACTTGGGGTTAATCATTAGATCTGCTTAATCAGCAATATATCTGATTTTTGCTTCTCCGCTCTTATGACAGGTAGACGCTAAAGATCCAACCGATGAAGATTCCGTTGATGGATTCCAACCAGACTATCCAACAATCTCAAGGATTCATAGTTCTAGCTAATAATATAGATCTGCTGCTGTGTGTTGTAAAATATTGCTAACTATATGTGGACAACCGTCGACTACCCCTTCTTTAGTTCTATGTGTGTCGTAAAATATTGACTATGCAAACATGCTACAGATTCCACCTATGCTGTAAAATATGTCTCTACTTCTAGCTTCACTCTGCTCTATGGAGAACCCACTCTGCTCAGCACCAAATTGCAGCACCTGCTTGGTTCATTACATGCCTCCAACCTCCAATTCGACAGCCTAATTCTCGCTCCTACACCTTAGCAAATTACTCAATGCTAGGTTCGGCGCGCAAATGCGCGCCCCCAGACTAGTTCAGAAAGGAAACGTCTTCCGGATCTTGTGGTTTCGTTATCCGAAATAGAAGTGGTGTCACGGTGATGGCAGGTGCAGCAAATGTACAAGTAAGCCCTGTACGCGATGCTCTGATGGCTGAAACAATGGCTTGCAAGTTTGCTCTGAAGGCAGCGGAGACTTTTGGAATTTCTAGAATCACTCTCAGAGATTGACGGTGCCTTATCGAAGGAGGCGTGCCAAGACGGCACCAGAAGGAGCATTAAGTGGTATACGTGATTAATAAGTGGTATACGTGATCTCTACCTGTGATAGCATCCGGAATATTTCACGTTCATGTAATACAGTAGCACACGAAATTGATAGGCTGAGTATGAGTTGGGACCCAGGTCAATCAAATGTTTGGTTGGACCCCTCCCAGAGTCTGTAAACATTATTGTTGCTCGCGATTCGCCCCTCCCAGAGTCTGTAAACATTATTGTTGCTCGCGATTCGCCTGAGCATATACAGAGAGTATGATATATATTCCCCTGGGGAGTGATTATCACCGAGCCCAAACTCTCGGACCCCTAGCGTGCTCCCCACACCGGTTCCCCCGGCTCCCCGGGCCTGTTCCCATCGCCTCGCCTCCTCTTTTATCATAATTGTTTTTGTTTTCATTTTTCACTAGAAAAGTGCTTTGCTTTTTTGCCGTGGCCATTGTTAGTTTTTTTTCTTTGTACATGAGTATGAATAATGATAGCTAAGAGCTTGATTGGTAAACATCCTAAATTTGACCAATCAAAGATTTGGCTAGCTATGGTTTTTGATATCATTTGGTAGGCTACCAAAACTTGTCAATCTCTCAAATTTAGCTTGTCAAAACAATGACAATTTTGTACCTAGCTTTGGCTTACCAAATCGTTGGCATAGCAAAATTTGGTTACAAACCTAGGAGGCCCTAAATTGTTCTTTATGTAATGTATTAGTGTTTTATTTGTGCTATTTGGAAATTATCATTTGTGGATGATTGTATATGTTAACCACAAAATTATTATTTGAGCATGGAATAAATTTTGTGAAACATTTTGAAATTTATCCCAAAAAAAGTTGTAAAGGTTTTCAACATCATAAAGCATCCACAAAAATTTTTTTTATCATATTTGGATTAATATTCTAACGTGTAGAAATCATGGAAGTTCATTTATAAATTAAAAGAGGTTATTTTAAATCATTACAAATTTCTTTATTTTCCAGGTTTCATATTTTTCTACATAGAGTAAAGTATGTAGAGGCTACAAAAAAGTTTCATGATTTTAGGAGTTCTATTTTTTTCTTTGTATGAAATAAACAAAATCGAGATGTCATGGGATTTAATAAAAGATACAAAAGGGAGAAGGCAATCTGGGCCGAATTTTGGCCCAGTTCAGCCCGCCACAACAACGCAACGTGGTAGCAGGCCGGCCCATAGAGTGGCCTGGACGTGTGGTCCTATTTTGTAAAAGATTGAGGGCTTTATCGAAGAAGAAAAACCGAGACAGGTGAATGGACGGCGGGTTATATTTTTTCAGATTACGAGGGCTCTTTTGCAAAATGGTCGGGACGCCCGATCCGGGACCGGGTCTAGCGGGCCGATCGGACGGCCGAGGAGGGCCGCGACGTGGCCACTCTCTCCGCCCTCTTTTGGTGCGATTATCGTATGTAGGAGACTAGAAATTACGCGGGCGTTGCCGCTATTTTATGGCCGATAGCACCTGTGTTTTTTATTTAAAAGTTATTATTTATTGTGTAATGGTTTTGTTAACTATGTAGGCTTTGTTCCATATGTGTAGTTAAAATAATTGTATAAGATTAATGTGGTTAGATAAGATATTTTTATATATATGTGTCATGGTTTGTAGCAATTGTTGTATTTGTTGTATATTTTGGAGAGTTTCTCATTTTGAAGGCATTATTTTATTTATATGTTGTTTTGGGGTTTGAAATGGTAATATTTTTTTTTTTTTTTTATTTTTCATTGAGAGTTAGGGTGATCGGATGAGTATGATGGTTAGCTATGCGTCGGTGTAACTATCGCCATGTTATATTTTGCATTTATCATTGAAATGGAACTTTAACATTTTTTTTTTTAGGAAAGAGGCTAAAAGTATTTATTAAGTAGTTAAAAGTTTAATGTCGTGATATTTTATCGTAAAGGGTTTCGAATAATTGGATTTCTTATTTCATGTTTTTAATTTGATTTTGATATGTACCCATAAAAGAACATAGTAATAGTATGCACGGTGAAAACTTTCGATTAAAACATGTTCTATTTTGGATCCATTGCATAGTTTTTTTTTGTATGAGGGTTTCAAAACAATTTGGTTTTATATTTTACGATTTTTATTTAATTTACTAAGCAATTTTAAAGTTTTGGCAAATGAATTCCTTTAAAAAAAGAATAGATAAGAGGAAACATAGTTGGGCCGAATTTGACCCATTAAGGCCCAGCCAGGCCCGAGTGGTTAGGGTGGTTGGCGTGGACTGTTTCACGATTTTGGAAAACTCTCGAGGACTTGCCCGCAAAAAATTTATGTGAGAGGCCCGGGACTGCGGGTTGATTTTACATAACTTCAAGAGCTTTTTTGCAAAAACGCTGAGAATGGCCAGATCCGGGAGAAGCCCGCGACGTGGCCTTCTCTATGGCCAGCTTTTGTTGCAGCTTTCGTATGGAGAAGATTTGATTTTTTTTTTAATTACACAGTACAACACACACTCATCACGCATCGGAGATACGGAGCTGAACTTGAAACCTTATTTTGATTTTCCTTGGAGTACTGGCCATATCCCGCTACGGACAAGAGCACACGCGGACCGAGCCGATCCGAGCAGGCCGGAGAGAGAGAGAGCGCGATGATTCCGTTCAGGCTAGCAGCCCTGCAGGCTGTCTCAGCAGTAGCAGGCAGAAGCAGCAGCGCCCGGCCGCCTGCCAATGGGCAATGGCAGCACGCAAGCTCACCTGCATGTGTTGCTCCGTGCCGTCCCGAGTCGCGTGCTTTGTGCTACGCGTTCTGTTCCTCTGTCAACATGTGTTGGAACTCGGAGCACGAACGCGTGACGCATTGCAGCGGCCGGCGCTGGCACGCACGATCCTTCAGTCGTCGAGACAGCCGCATCCTGTCACACGGCAAGAGTTGGCGTGTGTCAGGCTGTGACTGTGAAGTGTGAAAGCTAATGGATTCAAAGATTTTTACTACCGGAAGTATTGGCAGAATTTTAGTTGGTGAAATATTTTGGGTTGAGTTATCTGTAGCATTTTTTTTTTGTATTTGATAATTATTATCCAAATATAGACTAATTAGCATCAAAAGATTTGTCTCGTACTTTTTCGGTCAAACCTGTACAATTAGTTATTTTATTTACCTACGTTTTAGTACTCTATATATGCGTTAAGATATTTGATGTGACGGAATCAGAAGAACTTTTTAGATTTGCATGGGAACTTTGTAGATACTCCCTCCGTCCCATCGAGTTTGTCACCCCCCGATTCCGTGCCATCTTTTTCGATGCTTTCGTCTTATTTAAATTTTTTTAAACAAATATAATTTATTTTATTACGACTTATTTTATCAATAAAGATACTTGAATATTGATTATTTTATTTTATAATTTGCATAAATATTTTAAATAAGACGGATGGTCAAAGATGAAGTTCAAAAGTCAAAAACGCCAAACTCCATGGGACGGAGGGAGTAGTCGCATGGCAACTTTTTAGGTTTGCATGAAAACTGTACCTAACTTTTTAGGTTAGAGCTTCTAAAATATGCTAGTTTTAATAATGCAAGATATTAATTGCAAGGATCGATGCATTTGATGAAAAAACTAAAGCAATTAGGGCACTCTCAATACTAAAACCTCATACAATTTCTAATTGTATCTATCCTGCTAGGTAATCAAGAAAAAGTGAACAATACCATTTCAACATGTCATTGATTTATTTAGGCTAGTATAAAGCCTGATGATATTTTTGTATTAAGAGTGGACAATCTTTTTTTATGATACTCATGTCAAAATTTTTAGACTGGTCATGTTACACATGAAAATCAATAGCTAATTAACATGTTAATTGAAAAAAAGCCATCTAAAAATATGTTGCATGCTAACTTTGATCACTTATCTAAATAAAAATGTTGCATGTTAACAAGTTACATAAGTAGTCGAGTATATACAAGATCTGTCGTAACCCGGCTAGATTGGGCCGGAAGTGACACGTGATCGTCGGTCGTAGAGGTAGGGAGGAAGGAGGTGGAGGCGGGTGGCCGGGCGGCGGCGCGACGGCCGACGACTGGGGGCGGCGCTGGGCGGGTCGGCGCGGCGGACGATGGAGGAAAGGAGGGGGCGCGTGGGGAGGCAGGGAGAGAGATTGGGATAAATTTTCTTTATTTGCTTCTTGCCCTCAAAGACATGCACCTTTACTTTTGTAACTCCTGGGCTAGTGGGATTTGTATCGCAAGAATCTCTCCGAAAGGTTTCTTATAGATTGGAATACCTTTTTACAAGCATATCCTATTTATTTTCCTAATAAGAGTCTTCCTTATAGATGGAATATTCCTTGCACACCAAAAAGCCTAAGATAATCCTAGATAATTTTCCTCCTTTATTGTTGAATTAATTGCCGAAGAATCCATGAAGGGAGGAGGAGGGGGCGGGCGGCGCGATGCCCGCCTGTGGCGTGGCGCTGGTGCCCCTTTAGGCGGCCGGGCCCTTCTTCGGGCCCTATTTTTTGAGTCATGACATATCCTAACAATGTTACACAGTCGATGGCTTTCTCATAAAGGACGTATAGCTATTAGCGTGTGAAGTGGACACGTAAAATTCCATTTACGTTGGACAAGTACAAGTATGTATGTTGGGCATGTACAGATTTTATAAATACTTAAATGGTCACCTATAGCTGCGGCATTTATTTCGTTGATGTTAACTAAATTATGCCATATGCAAATTTGTAAAATAAAGATATTTCAATCCGTCGTGCATGCATGAATTAGAGCAACAGAGCAAAAGAAAGATCTTTATATCTAAAACTTTGCTGATTTATCACTCTTTATAAAATTTGCTGATTTATCACTCTTTATAAATATGTTACCTATTACCTCCTAAGGGCGAATACATTAGCGTGGTTTTATAATTAGTGTAATGTAGTGTATAATTTAAGACGACTTAATATACTATAGGTACAATGATTGTCCTTTTTAAATTGCCTCATGGTAAATCACAATTCCTTAATTTTTGCATGAAGTAAAAATACGATCATGAGTTGCATCAGAACGACCAATCATATAATGCTAGAATAGTTGTTTCAGTACTCCAAAATTTTAGGTTATAAGACGGTTGTTTTAATGATCTATTTTGATTTAATAGTTGTCTCACAATAATTTTGTCCTTCTAATAATGTTGTATCTAAAATTCCTAATTCGGTAATCGGCAACATTGCCATTCCTAGTTTCAATTCAAATCAAACGAGCAGCACTAGAGAATGTATAAACATCAAATTAATTCTAAAAATGTAATTTTACCATGTCTATTCTCACGATAAAAAAATAATTGCATATCTCACTTGCTAAATTGTTTTTATCTTTTACCAAATAAAGTTAAAATATTATTCTGTGCTATAACTATAATTGGATTTAGAGTGGAATATATGTCATAATACACATACTACAATACTATTAATTAACGCTAGTAAAATGTACCAAAAAATATTTATCGAGAAATAAGATATTTATTTTGACGGTATTGATTATTGAAGGCCATGGTTTTTTTTGGGTGAAATAAGGCGGTTGGTTGGTTTGAACGAAAAAGAGGAAATAAAAACCGACTCGAGGCCCGCACACCTAGCTTACCAATCTACTACTCCCAACCCTCGTAACGCCGCCGGCTTCAAAACCTTCCGCACCGCCGGCGTCTACAGCGCAGACGCTGCCGTCCAGATCTTCATCAGCGTCGATGGAGGCGGCTCCGGCCATGACGCTGCCGTCCTACGGGAAGGCCGTGGACGCGTACAAGAGGGCTGCGGGCACGGCTGCCTCGGTGACCGCCTACGTCGTGCTGGCGCGCGGCATGGCGCGGGAGCTCCTCCCCTACGACCTCCGTGAGGCAGCGCGCTGGGCCGCGTCCCTCATCCGCGCGCGCCTCGAGCCCCTACCCGTGGAGCGCCGCACCTTCGTCATCAGGCGCTTCTCGTACCCGGGGGCACCAACACGACGGCGGCGGCGGGCTCTACGACGAGGTACGGGGGGAGTACCTCGCCACCCGGATCGACCCGCACGCCATGCGCCGCCTCTGCCTCCGCGGCGGCGGGGGGGCAAGAAGACCCTCTCCATGGAGGACGGTGACTCGATGACGGACGTCTTCGAGGGCGTCGAGTTCAGATGGGCCTCCGTTGAGGCGCAGAGCAGCAAGAGCAAGCACGGGAACCAAGGGTACGGGAACGCCGGGACGCAGTCGTTGGAGCTCAGCTTCGACGCGGAGCACACGGACATGGCGCTGGAGCGGTACGTCCCGTTCATCACGGCGACGGTTGCGGAGGCGCGGCGGATGGACCGCGCGCTCCAGATCTTCATGAACGAGAGCACGTCGTGGTACGGCATCACCCACCACCACCCGTCCACGTTCGACACGCTCGCCATGGACCCGGCGCTCAAGCAGTCCGTCGTCGCCGACCTCGACAGGTTCCTCAAGCGCAGGGACTACTACCGCCGCATCGGCAAGGCGTGGAAGCGCGGGTATCTGCTCTACGGCCCGCCCGGCACCGGCAAGTCCAGCCTCGTCGCCGCCGTGGCCAACTACCTCCGCTTCAACCTCTACGACCTGGACCTCTCCCAGGTGCGCTACAACATGGCACTGCAGAGGCTGCTCAGCGGCATGCCCAACAAGTCCATACTCGTCATCGAGGACATTGACTGCTGCTTCAGCACCAAGTCAAGGAAGGAGGAAGATGACTCATCTGATCAGAGTCACCTTCGATCGGCAACTCGCTCGGAGGTAAGCTTCATATACATATAATCGTGATTGGTATTGTAGATTTTCGAAAAAAGAAACACTGAATTGCTAATAAACACGGGAAACCGGTCGGCTGCGCAGCCCGGCATAACTCTGTCCGGTCTGCTCAACTTCATCGACGGGCTGTGGTCCAACAGTGGCGAGGAGCGCATCATCGTCTTCACCACCAACTACAAGGACCGCCTGGACCCGGCGCTGCTGCGCCCCGGGCGCATGGACATGCACATCTACATGGGCTACTGCGGCTGGGAGGCCTTCAAGACGCTGGCCCGGAACTACTTCCTCGTCGACGACCACCCGCTATTCCCAGAGATACAGGAGCTGCTTTCAGGTGTGTAGGTGACACCGGCTGAGGTGTCAGAGATGTTGCTAAGGAGCGAGGATGTCGACGTGGCTCTCCGGGTGCTTGCAGAGTTCCTCGGAGAGAAGAAGCAGGCAATGTGTGAGGGGGGATCAGTACAGTCGCCTCAAGAAGCAGCGGCAGGTAATCAGTGACAGAATGGTGATGCCGTAGTAGTCCTCGGGTACTTAGAAATAATTATTGTTCGGTTGTTCTCTGGTACTTAGAAACTAGGAACTGATTTTGGGCCAATCAGTCTAGAAAATTAAATTATCTGGTGCTATTGTTCGTTTGTTCTCTGGTACTTAGAAACTTGGAACTGATTTTGGGCCAATCAGTCTAGAAAGTGCTCCTTCCAGTGGTCTATCTGATACCTGATGAAAGGTACGGAATTTATGCACTTCCACGTACTGATGTTATCGATTATTATCTTGAATACTTTGGTATTTTTATCCTAATGACTGCGGAAGTTATTGGCAAATGAGCTTTGATATAATGCCTTATTCAGTGGCCATGTAAGATTTCTCAATTGGGATTAGGGCCTTGTTTGGATACCCCTTGCCCCTAACTAATTGTCCAACTTGCGCCGAACTATGAATGATTGGATTGGAATTTCTCTCTTTAACCAAACCATAATCAATCACCAAATTCATTGATCCAAACACTGTTATTATCATAATCCATAATCCTGGTTGTACGGGGGTATTTTCAATAGTTGTTGATTACTATAGTAAAATCATCTGTAAGATGTCATGGGCAGCCAACAGGCTGCCACTGTGTCATGTGTGGCGCCGGGAGGGTGCCAGGCATGCAAGAGAGGCGTGATCAATTTAGGAGGTTTCTAATCTTAGGCACATGCAGAAGAGTAGTCAAGCCTAGCCTCTAGGAGAGTTTCAATGTCAGCCACTCCTCTCCTCTAGGAGAGTTTCAATCTCAGCCTTGGCTGCCATCAGTGTCATGTGTGGCGCCGGAGGGTGCCGGGCATGCAGTAGAGGCGTGATCAATTTAGGAGGTTTCTAATCTTAGGCACATGCAAAGAAGAGTAGTCAAGCCTAGCCTCTAGGAGAGTTTCAATGTCGCCCACTCCTCTCCTCTAGGAGGTTTTCAATCTCAGCCACGCATGCAACAGAGGCATCTCCAGGTTGCAAGTGGTCGTGAGCCTATTTATTCTTTGTACCGCATTGAGTTTGAGGAAGCAATCAATTATGAAGAAACAATTCTAAACCCCCTCAATCTCTCAAGCTCTCCAAAAAGCATAAGGCCTAGTTATTCCTCAAATATCCCTAATACCCATCATCCATTACATAAGATGTACTGGGATCTCTGTTGGTGAGTAACTCTAGCATTGCTTAGAAGTTACTGACACTTCTGTTGTGATCTTGCTCTCCAATAGTCCAATCTGTTTCTGCCATATGTCTGAAAATGGCATCTGATATTTTGGTACTTTTGTCAAACAAATCTGTCATATTTCTATGGTCCAATCCAAGGTCCACCTAAGGTATATTTAAAACTTCAAACAGAGGCATTTTTTGTGATAGATTCTAAAATTATTATCTTGACTACTTAGATAGTTTACTCCTAATGACTACGGAGGTTACTGGCAAATGAGCTTTAGAAGTACTGCCTTTTTTAGTGGCCGTGGAATATTTCTAAATTGGGATTGACCGATTGAGGGTATGATGATTTCACTTTTTCGTAATATTGGGTATTTTTCTATAGTTGATTGATGATGACTGCAATTAGCTTTTTGGTAATGTATTTTCTATAGTTGATTGATGATGGCTGCAATTATCTGTAAGTGGCCGAATGGTATTGATTGATATTAGAAGACCTGTGTTGGTGAGTGATTCTAGGGTTGCTTAGAAGTTAGAGTGACAGCTTTGCTGTGATCTTGCTCTCCAACTTTTTTTTTTTTGAAGAATATCTTGCTCTCTAACTTGACGCCTGCTATATGTCTGAACTTGTAGTATTGGATTCCATTCAGTCTTTATACTGTTTTAGTACTTCTCGATACAAATCTGTCCAATCCAAAGTCACTAGAGTTCAAATAACAGAGGCCTTGGTTTGTCGCTAGAGTTCAGGACTGACAGGATCTTCTCCAAGGAAGTCTTGTGCCCATTGGGTAACTGAGGGGGTTTTTTTTTTTTTTTTTTTTTTTTTTTTTTTGACTGGAGGTTACTGGGGTGTGAAAGTGTCCAGTCCATTAACATTTTGTGTTAGAGAAGCTCAGGAGTAGCAAACATTTTGTGTCTCCCACGTACCATCACTATCTCTAATCTCTATGGCAGTGACTTGTATTTGGCCTAGCTCTGCCAATTTGGTCACGAATGTGCTTATTTCGTCTCTGAAATTTGATATGTAGCACTCCTACATAATGTGTACGTGGTCAGCTTTGGCCAAACTTTCTTTCTGAAGGATGAAGAAATTGGATTACTGAAGACGTTAAGACTGACAAAAACATGCAGCAACCGGGAATCGGAGACCACTATTGACTACTCCAGAAATGGATAGGATCAAAAGCTTTCCTACTTGTTCCTTTGGCCTAGCCATTTATTCTCGTGATCTATTTCGATTCCAGAAATAAAAATGATCCCTGAGGAACCCTGAAGAACACATTACTACGCTACATACTACTAGCTTTCTTTTTCTGCAACCTCGTCGTCATCCTCTGCTGCGTTCTTCTTGTCCTCTGTTTCTTTCCTCGTCCTGCGTCTCTTCTCCCGGAGAAACTCTGCAAGAATCCGGAGGGCCAAGTCAACATCCTCGCTTCGCAGCAGCATCTCCGAGACCTCGGCCGGCGTCACCTCCACGGCCGAGAGCAGCTCGTGTATCTCCGCGAACATCTCGTGGTCGTCGACGAGGAAGTAGTTTCTGGCCAGAGTTTTGAACGCCTCCCAGCCGCAGTAGCCCATGTAGACGTGCATGTCCATGCGGCCCGGCCGGAGCAGCGCCGGGTCCAGGCGGTCCTTGTAGTTGGTGGTGAAGACTATGATGCGCTCCTCGCCGCACGTGGACCACAGCCCGTCGATGAAGTTGAGCAACCCGGAGAGAGTGATGCCCTTGGCCTTGGGCTTCGTGGGAGCGGCTCCCCAGTTTTCGTCCGAGGAATCCGATGTGTAGTCGGGGTCCATGTCCAGGTACCCAGCCGGAGCCGGCTCCGGCGCCTTGGCGGCTTTCCTGGACGCGGCAGCGTCGTCGAAGCAGCAGTCGATGTCCTCGATAACGAGCATCGACTTGTTGGGCATGTGGATGAGCAGCTTCTGCAGATCCGAGTTGAGGCGCACCTCGGAGAGGTCGAGGTCGTAGAGGTTGAAGCGGAGGTAGTTGGCCATGGCGGCGACGAGGCTGGACTTGCCGGTGCCGGGCGGGCCGTAGAGCAGGTACCCGCGCTTCCACGCCTTGCCGATGCGGCGGTAGTAGTCCCTGCGCTTGAGGAACCTGTTGAGGTCGTCGACGACGGCCCGCTTGAGCGCCGGGTCCATGGCGAGCGTGGCGAACGTGGCCGGGTGGTGGTGGTTGATGCCGTGCCACGAGCGGCCCTCGTTCATGAAGATCCTAAGCGCACGGTCACGCAGCTGCATCTGCTCAGCCGCGGCCATGACGAAGGGAACGTACCGCTCCAGCGCCGTGTCGGTGTGCTCGGCGTCGAAGCTGAGCTCCAGGGACTCACGCGGGTTTCCACCGCCGCCGCCGCCCTTGCCCTTCTTCTGCTTGTCGTCGCCGCCGGTCTCGACGCACGTCCAGGTGAACTCGACGCCGTCGAAGACGTCGACGGTGGATCCCCCGGGCTCCATGCACAGCATCGTGTTCCACCGTCCGCTGCCGTCGGGCTCCTTGACGCGGCAGCGCGCGAGGCAGAGCCGGCGCATGGCGCGCGGGTCGATCCGGGTGGCCAGGTACGCGCGCGCCGCGTCGAAGAGGTGGTTCTCGCTGTAGCCCGCGTCCGAGTACGGGTGGCGGATGACGATGGTGTGGCGCTCCTTGTCGCCGCGGCCGAACCGTGCGCGCGCAAACGCCGCGCACCACCGCGCCGCGGCGCGCAGCTCCTCGGGCAGAAGCTCCCGCGCCATGCTCCGCGCCATCACGGCGTACGCCGCGGCCGAGGCCGCCGTGGCCAGCGCCGTCTTGTACGAGTCCAGCACCCTCCCCGCCGCCCTGCGGCTGCGAGGGAGCAGCGACGCGGCGGCGGCGGCCGGCGAGGTCAGCGGCAGGTGCTCCATGGCTGCTTGCGCTGAAGTCGGTGCGCTGCGTGCAGCGTGCTTCTCCTCTCCTCTGACTGTAGTGGAGGCCAGGCGCGCTAGTGATGAGATCGCAGAGTGCCGTGTGTGACTGTGACCTCACTCTCTGTCTCTGACAGGTGGATGTTCTTGTAGGCTTGTGGTAGGGCCATAAAAGGTGAAGGTCCGATGCACTGCATGTTCAAGCGAGTTTCCGGGAAAGGCCCCGGAGAGTGAGATGATGACTTGTCACGTTCCGTTTATTGACTCCCAAGTCTTCTCTCTGCTGCGGCTCTGCCCAAGCTGTTGGCCTGTTTGTTGCTGGTGACTGTGAGGCCGTGATGAAAAGAAAAATACAGCACTGAACTCTGGACGGCCGTGCACACTGCACATGCACCGCACTCCACTCATCAGTGATTGATTCCTATCCTATTATTAGTATTGTGTACGGCGATATAATTTACTGTTACTATACTGTTATATGTTTGTGGGGTGTGTTTAGCACCCTAAATTCCTCCCAAATTTCACTATGCAAAAGAAGATTCCCCCATCACATCCGGCCGGCCCGCAAATACGCATGTATGAAAGACTAAATATAGATAAAAAAATTAAAATAATTACACGCTTTAGGGATGCATTCATGGCATCGATTCTTTTCGTCACCTAGTTACGCTATGGTAGGATAATATTTACCACTAACAAACTAAACATGCTACAGTGTACGATGTGACATACATATCACACCCATCCAAAATTTTGTACCAAATTTTGGGTGCTAAACACACCCGTGGTTAGTTTGCTACGTGAGTGGCCGGACGGTGTCTCGAATGGTAGAGCGGGGGTAAGAGGAAGGTGATAGAGATTCTAGGCTCATCAGTGGGTGGTGACTTTGCATGTGGGGGTAAAAGATGTAGATCGACTTGAGTGATGAACTAGAAAGGAGGACAACAGCTACGTGTTGGTTGTACGACACACGCCAAAGCAAAGCAAATAACAGCCTACGTCACATTAACCTACGTCATCAGCTACGTGTGCAATACTGTCATGTGTGCCTTCCTTCGGCCTTAAGCTCTCTCCATAAAGGAGCTAGGTCAACAGACAGGGCTCAAAGTGTATTTTTAACTCAAAGAATCGGCCGGCACCAGCGTCGAAATGACCCGATCGCACCCAAACAGGCAGACGGATCAAGAATTCAACAGGCCGGACGGCGGCACCGCGGCAGAGACCGGCAGTCTCGGTGATACCTTGCCTTGCATAGTTGCATGATTACCACAAAAAGGTAGAATATGTTAACTTTACATATCTTGGTTTTTTTTTTGACAGAAACATATCTTATAGTTAAATAATAACTTAACATTAACTATGGCCTGATTGGTTGGCTAACAAAATTTGCGGATATTAAGGTTTTGGCAAACATGAAGTTGGATAAAAAAATTATCAAAGATTTAGCAAGCTAAGTATAAGAAATTAATGCGAATTGGCTCGTAGTCCAATGGTAGGACGGCCCAGGTGGGACGCTACCCATCGAGTTTAAATCCCCAGTACTCGCACCTTTTCCTGGGATTTTCCCGGATTTACCGGCGTTATGCATTAAGTGAAAGCGACGTTCCCGCCGACGACGAGACGCTATGGTGACTTCGAGAATCTCCGGATATGCCTACGCCTGGCCCCTTCGAAGGGTGCTCATAGGGGTAGGGTTTGCGTGCATGTGTTCATAGGGGGTGAGTGTGCGTGCGTGTTGTGAGCGTCTGTACTGTGTAATTCTAAAAAAAAAGAAATTAATAATTTTTGCAGCCAATCAAATACTAGCAAAAAATATGGGTTGCAAAATCCTTAACATGGTAAATTTTGCCCTAAAATAAAAATATATTCTGGGGCCTGCTCGCTTCAGCCTTTTTGGATCTTTGGGCTGCGGCCCAACCAGCTGGCAGCCCAGTGCATTAAGATCCCGCAAGTGAGTCCAGCAGAGTCTAGGGGTTTGGAGACGGCCGTCATCCTCGCTTTAGCGCCGCTAATCGTTCGACACGGAGACGGCTAGATGAGCGCCGCCGGTAGTTGCAGCCGCAGTCGGCGGCGCTTCATGTATGTAGCACAGCTTGATCAGGCTGTATATATCCTCATGGGAGCAATAGCAAGGTTGGCGAATGCCAAGGAGCATGAAAGGTAAGTCTGCGGCGCTGCTGATTCGGCCGTGGACGCAAGAAACTCCGATGACAACCTCAGACTGTTTGTGCCCCTTGCCATACTTGTGTCTCTAGTTTTGTTTCTTTTTTCGATTTCCATGAGGTGGCACGCATTCGTAATTACTTTGTTTTCTTATAGGTTCTCGATTATTTGTTAGGGCCTGGTTCTTGGATCTATGAGCTGGTAGAAATGCATGATTAATCCCTTTAAATATGGTGTGGTTTCTGCTTAATTTTTTTACGGGGGCTATTCTAAGCTGTCAGCCTGATGATTAGCATTGTTTGCACAAAGAACGGAGATCTTAATGCGCTTCCCGTCGAAGCCTGCTTGACCGCCGTGGTGGATCATGGACACCCCTCATCCCTACTACTACTACTCCCTCCATTCCAAAACATGTGAGTAGTTTTCTCTCTGAGAGGGAAACTACAACAACACGCACACACACACAGGCCTTGATTAGATGGCTAAAGTTTTGTAGACTTTTTCCTATGCTCCTTGTCCACCATTTAGCTGGCCGAACAGGCTCCGGGAAATGCGTCTGTAGATGCAAAAGTTATGAAGGCTATCCCAGATTGGAAGAATGCCCTACCTAAATTCTGTTGACTTGTTTAACGAGTTCTTTATCACTACAGAAAAACTTGTTCCTGTTACAAAGCACTGCAATGCAGCCTGTGCTGCTTGACTGATATTTGAGTTAAAACATGGATTTTACCCTATCGGCAAATTGGCAGATGATGAGAAGTAAAGACAATTGCATCTGATGTGCTCCTGATTCATGGGGGCACAATGACATGATGACTTTGTCTAGGGGAATCTCTGATGCTACTGTGAATTTTCTTATATAGACCGTCTGTTCCAAATTGTGAGATGTTTTGGCTTTTATAATTTATAGACATATTTGAGTTACAAACATGCAGTATGAGCAAAATTGGCAGATGATGAAAAGCAAAGACAATTGCATCTGCTGTGCTCCTGGTTCATGGGGGCACAATAGCATGATGACTATGTCTAGGGGAATCTCTGATGCTAATGTGAATTTTCTTTTTTATACTATGTCCGTTCCAAATTGTAAGACGTTTTGGCTGTTAATATATTTCTTTTGCTATGCTATGCATCTAGACAGCGTATACCTATCTTTTTTTTTTTTTTTTTTTTTTTTCTATTTTGAGAAACGACAGTGCATATCTAATTGCATAGCAAAGGCTATATATGTAGAAAAGCAAAAATGTCTTACAATTTGGAATGGAGGGAGTAGCTTACAAGCTTTTAGGGTGATGTGTGTAGAACCATGCTAGTGATAGGCATCTTTTGAATCAGAGTAAATGCATTTTAGATTTCTTTTTTGGTTATAAAAAGTTTCCTGGCATCTCATCTGTGACTGAGAAGCCCTTTATTTTGTGTAATGTGGGGTTATCATGATCTGCATTACGAAGTTTTATCAAAATGACCATACCATGGGAGCTTTCTTGTCTGCAGTGTTGTAATGCTCCTTCTGATTCACAGATATACTATCTTAGATACGTTTGTGTATATAATGCTCAGATTTCTCTTTGAGGTGGAGCTTATGCAGATATGATGATTTAGGGAGAGGTGCTGTCGGCCAATGGGATCATACATTATCCATGATCCCCTCTGAAGAGTGTCAGTAAAGATGGGAGCCGAAGGCCTAACTACATCTAGAAACATCGAGAACAGGCAAGGCACCAAGCCATATTGTATCAGCGATAATTCTGTGATGATGAAAATTGTATTATCATTCTGGATGTGGCCAGATCACCTTTTTTTTTTATCTCTTTGTTAAATTTGAGACCAAAAGATGCTGTATCCATTTGAGTTTGACTCTAGCGTATTCAGAGTAACCTTGTCCACTGAAAAAATATGTTCCTTTTGTATGCACTATCTTATATTAGCATGAAATCATTGGTCTACAAGGCAATACAAAAGAAGATTTAAAACTGACATAAACCATACACATTTTAATATTTGCAGACCGTATTAACATTTTTACTAAATAGAAACTGGAATAAGTGTTTAATTAAAATGCCTCTTTTTTGTTTTGTATTTTATTGTTAAATCAGCATGATAATGTGGTAACTGAGATTTGCATGGAGTTAAGGAGCATAAGTTGCATCTTGCTCGTTCATATTGCAAAATAGGCATCCATTATTTTCACCAAATTGCTAATGATAGGGCCACGGATGTCACATTGGTCAAATAGCCACATCCTTTTTTGGTTTTTTACTACTGTAGCCAAGACAATGATGCAAATGTTTGCAACTTTCTGAGTGTTAAACTGTCCAAGGCTACAGTAATCAGTGTTAAAAAAATATTCTAAATACTAATGCCCTAGCAGTGCAAATAGATCCATTGTATGATCCTGAGTTGAGCACTATGACAGTAACCAGTTCAAGCAGTAGACCATTTTGGGTTATCGAGTGGAGGGTAATGATCTAAAACATGTCCCTTCCTTACGCATATACACAACAATTTCTGAGGATGCTAGATTTTTTTTTTAAGAAAGTGAAAATTGAGTCATTGTTCTAAAATGCTGAAAGAAAACCATACCAGATTAAAAAAGTACAGGACGAAGGTTTTTTCTCTTTTGCAATCAGAACTCGTGTGGTGGAGTTTTATGTTAATGTAATGCAATACTTGGAGAAGCATTTTCTAAGAGGAATCTCAACAAACAGTAGGAGGGTGAATGCACTATGTTTGTGAAGAAGGCCAATTGTATCTGAGCAAGAGGGTGAATTGCATTTACTTGTCGATCTGATTCTTGCTAAAAACAACTAAAAACAAAGCTAGAATGCACTCGCATCTTACTTGTAGTGGCTTGAGATTGCTATCCGGATGACGTTTAGATCGACCTTCAATGGCCAGGCCCATCAAGTGGGCAGATGGTGAAGGCCCATGATGCGGAGCCAGCCCAAGGTTACTGAAATGAGTCAAGACCGATACAGGAAGTCTACTCCGTCGTCGGCATCAGTTAGTCCCCGGCGACCAGCGGAATCCACCGGAAGAAAGCGCCCGCCCAACTGAGAGCACCAGGGGAAAGCAGAGGAGAGTGCGGCCCACGCATCGATCGGCATGGAGGACTTCTACGTCACGATCCCCTACGGCCTGCTGCTCCTAGCCGGCGGCGTCGCCGGCTACGTGAAGCGCGGTAGCGTCGCCTCTCTGGCCGCGGGCGCCGGATTCGGCGCCGCGCTCCTCCTCGCCGGCGCGCTCAGCGCCTGGGCCGGTGGTGCTGCCGCCATCTTCGCCACCGTCCTCCAGATCGGTCCGTTGCCTACTGCCGCTCTCTTTCCTCACCCCCCTCTCTCTCTTAGCTTTCGTGTGGTAACACTGGAACTGCAGTTGCGGGAATCCTGGTCGCACTTTGATTGTAGCGATTTCGACTCTGGGTATGAAATGTACATGATGGGATGTTGATTATTCAGTATCCTGCAGAATGCACAACATTTTCAGTTCCTAATAATTTTCCCCAATGTAAACACGCTGTTGTGAACTTGTGATCCCCATATCCACTGAACTGAAAACTCTTAGGTGTGTTTGGTTTGAGAAACCAACTCATTCTAGATGGACGTGGAGTGATGCATCATGAGTGCATTCCTCAAATTTAGTGGAATGGCCCCATTCCTCATACTAGTACTTGTGATGGATAGGGTGGTGATGGAACTCATTTTATTCCACAAACCAAACAAAATATTAGAGAGTGAGATGATGGACCAATTCATTCCACAAACCAAACACCCTATTATTGAATTGATTGACAACTGCAGTAACTTGGTATGCGGTATGCTAGTTCCTAACTGTTACTTCACTAGTGTATGCTCTAGCTAGCTGGCTGCTTTGATTTAGAGGGAAATATCATTATATGTTGATTTGTATGATAAATTCGTTCTATTTCCATGATTTGGTCACTATCATTGATTGGAAGAACTGTTCATTGTGATTTCGTGTTTAGATCTATGATGTTTCCAAGTTCTGCCTTCTTAGGCTTGGTATTCATCAGTTAGTATATCTTCTAACCTTGTTTTTTCTTTTTAACAGTTTGTGCTGTGCTATTGACTGTTGTCATGGGGATAAGATACGTCAAGACACGAAAGATAATGCCCGCTGGAATGATTGCTGCTATCAGGTTTGTTCAAACCTTCCCTCCTCATACCGAGTTTGTTGTGCTAAGTTCTTATATGTATATTTTTTATTTTTTTCCTTATTATGGTGCACGATTTGGTCCTACACGTTACTGCAGCATGTCAGTATAATATGGTTTTGATTGTGGTGCATAATGTTTTTGTTCCGTTGAAGCTAAACTTATATGCCCAGTGCGTAACATGGACAAACCCTCAGGAGGGAGAGTTTTGCATTGTTGTATCTCCTCTATTTTTGATTCGGGAGTTCCTTTTTGTTCTCCTTTTCAGCATGGTTACAATCATGTCAAATGCCCAAATGATCTGACCAAAATGATGTTATTTAGTTCCTGAACTTCAATTCTTGTCCACTGCAGATGGAGCACCTAACATGGCTCCAAAGTTTGCTAAGCATTCTACTTGTATTATCCTTGCATTCTTTAGTTAACCCAATTTCGCAATTGGGTGACCTTCACCGTGCCACTCTTTAGTCGTACAGCAGACCCCATGTGACATCGTTTCCTTCTGTTATTGATTTGCAGTGCAATCGTATTGATATTTTACGTGTACAAGATCTCAACTGGTGGCAACAAGGTTTATATCCCGGTGAGTGCAGAGTGAGTCTGCTAGAGCTTGGGTCGTCTGGTGTACATGCTGTTTCTATGGCAATGAATGTGAAGACAACAACATTATCAATGTTATATCAGTTGTATTTTAGTGAGGCAAACACTTTACCAAACAGATTATCCGCGGTGATGACGTGCCCCATCAATCATTGAATGGGCGTCTCTTCTGTGATCATGTCGGCAAATGAGATGCATTATTATCTGCCTTTCTAGCGTAACACTATTCTGCAGATCTGCTGCCATCTCTTCTGTGATCATGTCGGCAAATGAGATGCATTATTATCTGCCTTTCTAGCGTAACACTGTTCAGATCTGCTGCCATCTCTTCTGTGATCATGTCGGCAAATGAGATGCATTATTATCTGGCTTTCTAGCGTAACACTGTTATGCAGATTAAGGATGACAACGGGTCGGATTCGGATTGGGTGGAGTCTCCGTGCACCCAAACCTAAACCCAAAACCAATTCGGGTGGAAATCCATCACCAAACCCAAATCCGTGGGTATTCGAAACCTGAATGTATACCCAAAACCTACGGATTACCCACGGATATATATATATACCTATATTCACATGTATAAACAAGAGACAACAAATAATAAATATTTTTATGAGTCAACTTTGAATAAACTTAATAATTTATGTAAACAAATTATTATTCACATATTATAAACATAATTTTTAATTCCAAATGATTTATTTCGGGTATCCATTGGATCCACGGGTGGAATACTAAATCCGAACCCGAAAAGTATGGGTGAAAAATCGTACTCAAACCCGCGGGACCCGAAACCCGTGGATTACCCGCTCGAACACGATCCGCTGCCGTCGTTAGCAGATCTGCTGCCATGTTTTGTCACGATCATGATCATGGCGATGCCTTCTGCTCAAGTTCTATGGGCAGGCCGTGCAGCGGCGATGGCATGGGGTCCCTGGCAAAGGTGTCGTTCTTGCTGCAGAGCTTCCACGTAAATCGCCTCACGAGGTAATGCATCGTCACCAGCGTCTCGATCCTGGCGAACTCCATCCCGACGCAGATCCTCGGACCCCCACCGAACGCGACGAACGAGCACGGTGGCGCCGACTGGTTCTCGAACCGAGACGGGTTAAACTTGGCCGGCTCGTGGAAGATGCCCGTGTCCATGTGCGTCACGCTCGCCCCCAGAACACCTGCCATCCTTTTGGGATGAGGTAGCCGTCGAACTCGACGTCCCGTATAGCTAGCCGGAAGTTGCCGAAGATGGGAGGCACCAGGCGAAGGGTCTCCAGCGCGACGCGCCACGTGTACTTCATCTTCGCAAGGTCCTCCCAGTCCAGGGCCTCGCCGTCGCCCTTGTTCTTTGCGATCTCCTCGTGCTCTGCGTCGCGAGCCATGGCGGCGGTCACCTCAAAGCATAGCGAATGCGACGTGGGAATGGTGCGTTCTAGTTGGGTTTCTCACCTTGGACCATGGCGGCGAGGGTGTCCGGGTCGTTGGCGAGGTGGCGGACCATGAACGTCATGAGGATGGACGACGTGTCGTGGCCGGCGACGAGGGCCACCATGGAGTTGTCCACGATCTCGTCCTCGCTCAGCAGCCGCGCGCCGCTGTCGTCGGTCAGACTGAGCAGGCACGCGATGAGGTCGCTACTCCGGGAGGCCTCGCCCCTTTCCAGCTTGGACCTGGTCTCCCGCGCGATGCCGGCGATCAGCCGGCGAGCCCTGGCGCTGGCCTTGAGGCTCCGGCTGAACGCCGTGAACGGCAGGTTCACCGGGACGGCCCACATGCCATCCATGACGCGCCCGAAGTCGCCGGCGAGCGCGTCCTGGAGGGGCTCCGCCCGAGGCCGAAGAGCAGCAGGGAGATGATGTCGAACGTGAGCCTCTTCATGAGCGGCATCACCGTGACGGTGCGCTGGCCGGCCCAGCGCTCGTCGAGGTGGCGCCGCACCTCGCCGTCGATCTTGCCCACGTACAGCCTCAGCATGTCCGGCTTGAGGAACTCGGCCAGCGCGCCGCGGATCCGCTTGTGGTCGGCGCCCATGATGTCCAGGATGCTCTTGTCCCCGAGGATCCTCTGCACCGACTGCGGCTGCTTCATCGCCAGGGCGCTGCTGAAGAAGATGAACTTGTTGGCCGCCGGCCCCGTGAGGAGCACCGTCGGCGCGCCGAACAGCGACAGCTTGGACACCGGGCCGTACCGGTGGGTCCGGTCCTGGATCCACCGCTCGGCGGTGTTGGCGCGCATGGCGCGAAGAAGGCCGAGGCTTTGGCCGATCACCGGCAGGCCCAGCGAGCCCGGCGGCAGCTTGGCCGCGGCCGAGCCCCATGGCTTCTTTGCCCTCGTCAGGAGATGGATGAGCACGGGCAAGGCGACGGCGATGAGCGCTAGGACAAGAGAGGAATCCATTGGATAAGAGAGAGGAATGGAGGATGCTCACGAGTCATACATGCATATATAATCACAGGAATGCTATAAAATAGACTGGTATCTGAGTGCACGAGGAGGAGGCTGTTCTGTTTGTTTATTGGTTCTGCTAGTTCTTTTACTGTTGAGCTGACGCAAGCATCAAGATAAGCATGACTGTAGCAGCGTCATATGATCATTTGGGTGGGGTGGGGTGGGGTAGGGGTTGGGGGGGAACAGGTACTTGTATAATAACAATCTCCCTTATATTATTATTAATGGGTTTCTCTTTGAGTTTTTTCTCCGATCTTCTTGTTCCTGCATCCGAGGAAGTCAAGAGCATCTCATGTGTGTAGATGCTGCTGGAGCATGAGTCCAAACATGCATATTGAATATGAGGTCACTCTCACTGGGGTGTTGTATATCCAGTTTGCAAGACATTCATATTTTTGAGAGATGAGATTCTTGCTACTCTTATGGAACATTCATCACCACTCTCTTTATCGATATGGTGCCACGTCAGTATTCTTAATTGACCATAATATTTATGAAACCCCAACTAGCACGATAAGCTCTTAGTTGATTATTCAACATGTGCCTCGGGATCTAGAAGTTTCTGTCGGCGGAGCATTGGCGCTCACACGGAGCACCTCCCTCTGCCACTACCTACCAATGCCAAATGGGCCGCATGCCTGTAGGGCCTGAATGTCACCAACGCGCGCCCTAATTGACTGGAGGGCCTGTATGCGACCAACGCAGTGCTGATGGGCTGCCTCTGCCTGAGAGGAGGACCAAGGGCGTGTTTGGATTGAGGCGCGGATAAAAGTGCCTTTTGGCTGTAGGGTGATTTGGGTGTTACTCGTATCGTGTTTGGATGCAGCCACGGTGAGATGTCTTTTCCGGGGCATCGCCCCGTGCACAGTGAGCACCGAAAACGGTCGCCTGGTTGCATTTCTTTGGGTTGCCTCGACTAATCACCCGTTCTCATCACTTGTTGCCTCAAGCGTACCACGAAATTCCATCGGATAAAAACGTACATCAATAAACACGCACTAGTCACGAGTCCAAATTACGTTCTTTTTTTAGAAATAGATTACGTCCTTTTTTTCAGTGGTCTACTAGTACCAATAAACGTGCACTAGCACCATGTACACTTGTAATTCCTCGCACGTCTTTCCTTCCCCGACATTTTGCAAATAGGTAGGAAATCTATTAATTTTATTTGTAATTTTAAATATATTATTAATTGATAAAATATGTGGATAATTTTATTTATCATTGTTTACATGTAATAATAGTAACCATGTATGTTTTAAAATGGTATTATATCTTTTATTAGCTTCTCCGAGCACAGGCTTCCAACCAAACGCATCATCACCTAACTTGCCTAGCAGGGCGCAGATTCCATCGATTTTCCGCAACTCTCAAAAGCAACACTTTTCACGCGCAAGTACATCGGGCCTCCATCCAAACAGGCCCCAAATGCCTCTGCCCGAGAGGCCGAGAGTGAGCCGATGCCCGGCAAGACAACAATCTGAACGCAAGAAGAGCGCACTAGAGCATGTGGTACAAAAGCAATCCTCTTATGGCTGATAGGATGTGCAATCATTTGTTGGACAATATGGCTTACAAGGAAGGAATTTGTTTTTAACGTAAAACCTTTTACAGGTTATATTCAGAGTGATGTAATGGCTACACCAAAAGGCAGCAATGAGTTATTTTTGTGCTCCCTTTGGACGGCCTCATAATGTTAGAATTGAGTTTTGAGTGGGACATCTGTGTAATAATAAGCGGGTTGCAGCAATTGCTTGCAGCCAAATTCCTGCAGCGACACTTACGAGGAATCTATGCGCGCATCTGCATGGTTACATCAGGGGCCAACAAATGCGGTTCCTTTGGTGAATGGTTGTATAGTTCTCTTTCGTTTTTCCTTGGATCGGTACGCTGATTCCAACCGATCGACGGCATAACTAGTTAGACAAATCACAATCCAGCACGCAACGTGAAGATACCGCTTTGTACGCTTCACCTTTGCAGCAATTGGTCGATCGCTGCAGCACACGTACTGACGTACGTCACGTCTACACGGCGCCACGATTTTTCAAAGTAATGTTCTGGCGCCAATTGGAGTAACTACAACGGGTTAATAAAGCTAATAAAGAACGAATTCTCCAAGTCAATCAAGTGCTAGAGGCGACGGCAAGATTTATTATTATTATTATTATTTTGCTTCCTTTGGATGGCGTCGTAATGTTAGAATTGAGTTTTGAGTGGGACATTTTATAAGTGGCCCTCTCTTGTTACCAATAGGTGACACCGGCACTAGTACCGAAATCTTTTTTGGTGACGGGCGCATACGAGTTTTCCGTGGCGGGCATATCCCGTCACCATAAGGTCACGGTAAATCGAAGATTTATCCGTGGCGGGCCACTTGACCGCCACGTTTAATAGATGAACCCGTGGCGGGCGCATTAGGATGCCCGCCACGGTAAAGATTTCGAAAAAATAAAAAAAATGCAAAACCTCGGACGGGCCCGCGAAGCCCATCCATGGGCCCGCCGAGCCCATCTAGGGTTAGGGATCCGCCCGCCGCAGCCGCCGCCGCCGCCGCATGGATCCGCGCGCCGCCGGCGCCGAATCCGTGGAGAGGAGGCCGCCGCCGCCGCCGCCGACCGGTGGGGAGGAGGTCGGGCCGGCGAATCCGTGGGAGGAGGAGGTCGGGGTCCGGATCCGTGGAGGAGGAGGCCGTCGCCGCCTGGATCCACGGGGGAGGAGGTCGTGGCCGGCGAATCCGTGGAGGAGGAGGAGGGGGTCGCCGGATCCGTGGGAGGAGGAGGCCGCCGCCGCCGGATCCACGGGGGGAAGAGGTCGGGGTCGCGGATCCGTGGAGGAGGAGGCCGCCGCCGCCCGGATCCACGGGGAGGAGGTCGTGGCCGGCGAATCCATGGAGGAGGAGGTCGGGGTCGCCGGATCCGTGGAGGAGGAGGCCGCCGCCGCCGGATCCACGGGGAAGAGGTCGGGGTCGCCAGGGGGGGGCCGCCGCTGCCACCGGATCCCCGCCGAGGAGCCTTGCCGGCCTCGCGCCGCCGTCCCGCCGTGGAGCTTTCGCCGGCATGGAGGGAAGAGGAGAGGAGGGGGGGTGGGGCGACGGGATGGGGGCGGGTTCGACGGGGAATGAGGGGAGAGCTCGACCGGCTTGGAGAGAGAGGGAGTGAGGAGGGTGGGAATGGTTTCGAGTGCCAAACCCTAACTCTAAGTATTTATATGCCGACGAAAATCGGGCCACGTTTTTGGGCTGTTGGGCCTCTCCATCTCGTGGCGGGCCTTTTAAGATGCCCGCCACGCGGAAAGATTTTATGCGTGGCGGGCACCTTAACTCGCCCGCCACGTAAAAGATTTTATTTTGCGTGGCGTGCGTGTTAAGGTGCCCGCCACAAAAAAAATTTTCCGTGACGGGCAAAAACGCCCGCCACGTAAAAAAGCTGGACGTGGCGGGATCTTTTTCCGTGACGGGCAAAAAGTGCTCGCCACGGAAAAGATTTTGCAAGTGCTCGCAAAATCATTTCGTTACTAGTGCGGATATATTTCCATTATTTAAAAGTAAAACACATTCAAGCTCTAAAGATTAAAACATGGGTAACATGACAACATTTGTCTAAGAGACGCGTCTTGGGGAGAGGGGGGGTGACAGGGGTGGCACGTGCGGCTAGGGTTTGGGGAAATGAAAGCTAGAGGGTGGCACATGCGGCTAGGGTTTGGGGAAATGAGAGCTAGAGGGTGGCACGTCTTGATTGGTTCGTTGTTGATGTCAACGATGATGATGACGACGGCAAAGAATGGTTGTCAATGAAGTACTCGGCGATGTTCCCAATGTAGGCACTCGGTGCATCGTTGCATGACACAGCAAGGAGAGGTCGTGAGGCTGCTGCATTGAAGTTGTTGTGGACCATCCTTCAAGGTGGAGTGAAGTAGTCATAGAAGTGGTGGCCGTTGTCAGGGATGAAGAGACTGGTGATAGGTTGTGCCCATTAGAGGTTGGAAGAAGGTCGATGTTGATGTTGTCGATTAACGAGGCAAGTAGTCGTCCGATGCCATTGATGAAGGCACCCGTGCTATGGGTTGTAGTAGTAGCTATGGACGACCATAGGATGTGCGAGGGCATCCCGTTGTTTTGCCCGTCTGTCGATGGTAAATGTGCTCCCCATGGCAACAACTCCAGGTTGGCTGAACTTGTGCGTCATAGTTCCTGTAAGAGATTAGGGGAGCTATACCAATAGTGGTAGGTACAGACGTCCATCAAAGATGGGGCCTTGGCCCATGGACCAAGCTTGTGTGGCTTGACCCTCCATGATGGTCACTCATGGTGATGGCGCTGGGCTCTCCTTGCTCCTGGATGGCCATAGGTGGGGTTGCCGGGAGGGTGTTCAATAACATTGTCGTCTGTTGGTGGAGTACACCATTGAGGTGCTATTTGGTTTATAGGGACTAAACTTTTTTTAGTCCTAGGGACTAATAATAAAAGTCCCTCCAAGAGTCTTTTAGGGACTAATAGAGGAAAAGTTTCAAAAAGACCCTCCCTGTTTGGTTTGGTAGGGACTAAAAGAGACTTTTTTAAGTCCCAAGGACTAAAAATTCCCTAAACCAAACAGCCCCTGAGTGTGCGAAGTCATCCCTTGTAGGCATACTTCAGCTCTATACCATTCGAGTCCTAGCCGATTCGCCTAGGGTTAGTTAGCTATGGTCAGTGTGCCAAGGATGGTGTCGATATCGTTGTCAGTGTCAAGCAGAGAAGCCGTGATGACCAAAGTGTCCCTATATATCCATTGTGGCATGAAGAATGATGTAGCATGGCATTGTACCTTGTCCTCGTTGCCATTGAGGATGGTCGTGGTGATGTGTTGCTCATGGAGGCCGATCGTATGGCCGATGTTAACCTCAACGATGTTGTGCGTCAGGCCCGAGTTTGTGGGCGTCAGTGCCTTGGAGCGCCCCGTGAAATCCATGGGGAAGGCGCCTTGGGCACTAATCAGCACTAGAAGGTTGCCCTCAACCTCTTCTCCATCGTAGACGTTGGAGGTATTGACGTTGAAGAGTGTATTTGGTGCCTAGGTTGACATGACACATTTGCTCTGTCATGTCGGTGCTTTCACGCCAGGAGGGAGTGGGAGGGGGTGTTGCTACTCCCACTATCGTTGTGGTAGGTGTTGTCGTTGTCGATGGGGGTAAGGTGTCCCGATGCCAGCACTGTCACCTTTTTGTTCACGAAGATGATTTCCAGATGTTGCTCATGTAGGCGTGCAGGAGCAACGACTGTCTCTTTGTTGAGTTGAGGATGTAGCATTCCTACGTTTTAGACCTTTGTGTTGAAATCGTGATACGTGGGTACTCCTTGTTGAGATGGACGTCATTATCCCTGATCTTGGTGGTGAGATCGTTATTATTCACGAACAAGCACGACAACAATGTTGATGACATCGCTAGCATGTCAATAAACACCTTCTTATGATTTTTGTAGCACTAGATGAAAGGATTGTTGACATTCGTTAACGTATGCGAGATAAATCCGCAAGCGTCTAACTGTCGTTGTAGCTTTCACCCGGAAGTATTCAGGGTATCGTATTTTCCACAGGGGAACGTTTACGCGCACTAATCTCCGAACAGAGCCGCCATAAGGATAACTATGGGTAGTGAGGTATCTTTATGGGCTCGGGTTTTCGGCAGGATTTCTAGGGTCATTATATCTCCCCTTCGGGCACCGGCCTCGCCCAATACCGCGTAGTCCGCCATTAGCTCACGTCACACCCGAACGTGGAGGGATTACAAGGACGGACAAGGCCGTCACGACCCCGCCGCCTACCCTCACGACCGTGGGGTGCTTCGCAAAAAGATAGGTGGACGTTAGTCCAAACACCACGCTTGCACTACCGTACACAACTCTTGGTGTCGATCAAGGTTCCCAGGTCAAAGAGTCCCTTCACCAAGAATTACGACCGAAGGTACAACTATCGATCCCGCAAGTTTATAACAGCTAAGATAATATACTTAAAGAACAATAAGCCGAAAGATGAACACGAACTTTCTTACCAAAGTGTAAGGAAGTTGTAGAGGTACAAACGGCGAGATGTACCGACAAGTCCCAAGCACTCCGGCCTCCTAGGAACCGCGGCACACACAGGGGTGGACCGACAACTCCGGGTAGAAGGAGCAAAGTATCCTTCTAGCCTTCCCTCTCTCACTCTCCATTAGAACGAAGAAGGGGAAGAAGAACAAGAGTGGAGCTTCTCCCTTTCTATTACATTGTAGCTCTCCTTTGTGTTGTGTGTAGAATTGGTTGTGTTGAAGGAGAGGGAGGAGCCATCTATTTATAGGAAGGGGAGAGGGCATATGCCATGGCATATTCTTCCAAACCGACCTCACCACGGCGTCCAGGTTCAACGAACGTGCCAACCAACACCGCACCGCCTATTCTTTTGCATTGATTGCACCGCCAGAGAAGGTTGGGCCCGAACCGACACCATTTGGGTGCGGGCGCACCCCAAGGTGCGGGCGCACCTTGTTCTGGGCCGTTTGGGCTGAAATTTTGTGTGCACGTCCGTTTTGTCGTTAGCTCCGTTTTTGGCGGGTGGTGCACAAAACGGAGTTCGTATGAAGAAGTTATGCCCAAAATACTAAACCCATGTCATGTGGCCCAATGTCATTTCATGTTGGATTTGGGTTTCCACTTCTTAGGCTTATGTATAGATGTTGATATTCATGTTTATGGGCATTTCTCCTCTCTTCTCCTTGCTTTGCTTATGTCCATTTAGGGCCTAGTTATTCTTTATATGTTTTCCTTTGCTTTTGGCCCAAAATGTATATGTTTCCAACATTGTCCCGCAAAACAAGTGAAGTACCAAAACTTGTGGAAATGGTTAGCTCAAAGCCCTATTACTATTATGTTTTGGTGATTTTATATTAATGTTGACGGTATAAAATATGTAGTTAACGACCGTCAACAAACTCCCCACACTTAGTCCTTTGCTCGTCCTCGAGTAAAGGCCGAGGACTAAGATGGGTCATCTCCTTGATATGCAATCTGCATACAAATTATTCCAAGCTTCACCGCACTTGTGAACTTTTTGATGTGTCTATCACGTTTAATCTTGGGTAATTGAATTATGGAACAATATAGAATCAAATCCCCTTGCTTCAAATAAGTGCAGGAACTTGGGTTTTCATTTGATTTTGAAAATATAAATATAGCCTTGCTCCTCAAATGATTCACTTTCGGATCACTCAATTTGTATGTGGTTTGTTCCTCACCGAAAGGCTTAGATTCACCTTTCTTTTTTTCCCTACCAACTATATAAGGCTTTTTGTGGGGTTTTGGGTAGGTAAAAAAAGAATGGCATACTTGTATCATGTCATGTTGCCTTAGTCAAAAACCGGATCACATGGAGAGACTAGTCATAGGCCTAGATCAAGATGTGCAAAGTGTGTGGTATATTTTTGTGTACTCCGGTATCATGACTCTCTTTTTTTTTTGGTGGAATTTATTTGAAGGAGGTATGGGCTACCTTATTCTTTTTCTTTTCTTTCCTTTTTTTTTTTTTTTGGACGAGTCCGACTTTCACGTCTTTGTTGGGACATTTGTCCTTCTTTCTTTTTTTTTTGGAGGACACATGTCCATATTTTCTTTCAAGCATAGCCCATGCTTCTCCTTTGGTAACTGAGATTTTGGTGAGAGGTCATGATACAAGTGAATGGAGTATATTTTTGGTGGATGGAAGGGTGCATGTTGTGCGCAACTCTCGGTGTAAAGAGTCGGCATTTTATTTGTGGGTGTACGTGAATCTTGATCTTGGGCATATGAAAAGAATCTCAACATAGGTCACAAACAATTTGACATAGGCTCACCATGAAAACAAGTAGCATATGACTATGGTTTATTTTCTTCTTGAATGATCATCATCATGTCATATGGCTCGTGGGAAATGCATATCATTGAGGAGCATGCTATTTGGATTTTGAATTTTTAAAAACAAATCCCAAGTTCATATAAAAGAGCAAGGTTCATATCATCCAGCTATATCACATGTTTCAATTACTTAGATAACATGGGGTCCCTATGATAAGTGGTTCACAAGCTATAGGAATATTAGCAAGGAATAAAGAGTATGCACATTTTATCAAAGGATAGCATGGAGATGGAGCTTTTTCAAGAAGTTTTATCCTTTTGATTTGTTCAATTTTAAACTTCAAAACTTTTGGAGGATGTGAGAGAGGGAGTTGCACAAACCACCGTTTGAAGAGGAAGGTGTTAATGGTAGTCGTTTCTTTTCGTCCTTCTCCGTCGTGAATTGCTCGGTGTTCGTGCATTTGTGTTGGGGAGATCTCGGATGGGTGTGCTTGTATTCTTGAGAGACCTCTCCCACACTTATTCTTGTACCTATTTTATTTTAAACAAAGAAAACAAAACAACAACAAACACATGGCTCTATCGGCAAGAAATACCGTGGAGCCTTTATTATGATTATTATTATTATTTTGTTTATTTATTATTATTATTTTATTTTATTTTTTTCGTTCACCTTAGCATCACTCGAGGCAAGGCTAAAATAAAGAAGCATTGAAAAACATAGCCTTGATTCATCTCTAGCATAAGATACTTTCATTGATCATGACAACAAAACTCTAAGTTCATTAACCTAGCTTTGACACCATGTCAAAGTTTTTTGATTAAAGGAGATCTTTTTAACCTAAGCACCACGCTCAATTTAAAAAGATCTATGGATAAACCACATGAGTACTCATGGAAGAATATCCAAACCGAGCAAACGTCATAAACAAGAGAAGCATGAATTTAAAGAACCTTATGGAGATGAAGTATGAGTATGAGAGTTGGTGAACGTTACCTTTGCATACCCGAGTATAAGTACCGACAAAGCATAAGTGGATGAAGCATCGAGATTGTTGCTGCGGTTTGCTTGATAGCTCAGCCTAGGTCCATCTCAAGGCTAGGCCATACTCACACATACACACACAACGTGTGTGCGGGCCATGGGCCTTGATGAGCAGCAAAGAACGAGAGGTGAGCCCTTCTTGCTTGTTAACTCAAGGAAGGGTCGAGTCAGGCAGCACATTAGTATGTTTCTTGACCATGTGGGGCCAACCTGCTCCTCCTCTCTTATTGTTTTTTTTTCTATTTATATTTTTTTTAACACTCTTTTTTTTTTTTACTTTTTTTTTTCTCTCTCTCTCTCTCTTTTTAATCTCTTTTTTTTTTGACAACGCTTTTTTTTTTTTCTCTCTTCTTCTTTCTCTCTCTCTCTTTTTTTTTAACTCTTTTCTCTCCATTTTTTTTTTCAATTCTCTTTTTTTTTTTTAGTAAGGTAGGGGCTGACATCATCTTTTTTTATTCACCCTCATTTTTTTTTGTATGATCCCTCGGTGGATGGAACTTGGGATTGTCACCATCTTCCCCACACTTAGACTTTTGTGTAAAAGTCAAGTGTGCAAGGTCCGGTCTCCTCTTGAGTATGTTCCACCACCCATGAACATCATAACTTTTTTTTTTTTTTGGTGATGTAGCCCTCATGTTCTCGAGCGTCGCATGCCTCTTTGTTCTTCTTAATCGATCTCCACCCGAAATGGTTAGTGACAAGAATACCCGAAGGTGCATACTAACTTGATAACATGTTCTTGCTTTTATTAATAAGAAGAGAGAGAGACTTTTTGTGCTTTTTTTTTTTTTTATAATAGTCCAGGGTATCTCCTGGCAGTGCTTTCTTTATGGTCGTAAGCTTGACCGTGGGAAAACATCTTTGCGGTGATGGTGGTGAAGTTCCCAGTTTCACCACTAAGAATTTAGCATTACGCTCAAGCCGCAAGGTTAGCGTCATCATGCTACTACGAGGCTTGCAACTGTCTGTTCTCTTAAAAAGGTTTACAAAGAGAACCAAGAGATGGTTGTGATCTTCGTGGGAAGCACTCGGCTAGAAGCAAGACAAACTCGAGAAGACCCAAAGGTGAGCATGTAAGAAGTCTCAATTGACAACTTGTTATGCTCAACAACATATTTGTGCTTGGTCTAAAGAGTTGTCGCTTCATGCATGTCCATGGCACATGAGGGTTTACCCTCAAAAGATGTGACATGAAGGGCTAACGTTGAATCTTGACCATTGTCAAGAACAACGTTTTGTCGGCCGTAGGGACATGACTTGTGTTCGTGTGAGGGCGATTGTGTGTTTCGTTTCACTAAGATGTGTTAACAACTTGAGTGAAGCGAATAGAGTTCTAAACTTCGCCTCCTCGAACGGATTTTTGGTTGGGAAGATGCTTTCGCCTTTGGGATGTCTAGGTGTGAGAGGCGGAAGCATTCTTTCCCAACTTCTCATCACGGCTCCCCTCTATAGGTCTTTCATGAAAAAGTTTTTTCTAGAGGGTAGCCTATGAGAAGATTGAAGTCAAGGATGAGAGAGATATGGAAGTCTAAGTGCACCTCGGTTTACGAAGTTCTGCCATCATCCTTGAATTCAATCGCGAACTCCGAAGGACGAAGCATTCCTTCCTTCGGTGTTCGTGGTTCGGGAGAGGGTTCAACAGTCGGTTTCCAATGGCGGTACGGGGAATGGTTCGACTGATGAGGGCTCCTCAATGCTTGACATGCCCTTAATTTGGAGGGGAATAGGTTCTACAACGGGAGAAGCAAGCTTCTCTAGGATGTGTTCAAGGATCTTCCTATGTTCCGTTGTAGGTTTTCGTGCAAACGACCCTCCAACGGTCATGTCAAGGCATAGGGCAGCATAAATGACAAGACCCGAACAAAAGATATGCAAAAGCACACTATCGGGTAATGACAAGTCCGGACCATCATGTATTAGCATTGTAAACCCGGCCCAAAGCTGCACCTATGGACTCCTTCTCATCCTACTTGAGATCAGGAGTTGTCCTTGGTAGGCATTGATGGGGAAGAATGCTAGACAAAAATTGTCTTTGAGTTCTTCTCAGTCCCCATTCAAACTTCCTACGACAAAAGTGTACTATTGTTTTGCTTTCCCTATGAGGGAGAGAAGAAACAAATTCCACATGTGAATTTCTTGGATCATGCCAGAATCCGAGGCATGACCATAACTCCCGAAATCTCGTAGGAGGTTACACATGTTTTTAAAATAGTCACCAAAGAAGGAGTGTACCCGAACCAAAGTTTTTTTTTCTTTTTTAATTAGGGTGGAGTTCATGGCCGAATGAAAATTTTGATTTTGAAAAAGAAATTGGCCCCCGTGAATTCCCCTTTTTGAAGCGTAAAAGATTTTGAATTGGACAGTTGGCTTCATTTTGGAAAAAGAAAAATAAATAACTATTTTTTTTTTCTTGGATACAACACACGGGTGCTCTAGGCTCAGAGAGAATTACGACAACCTTTCCCGGGCAACGGCGCCAGAAAGCTTGTTGACATTCGTTAACGTATGCAGATAAATCCGCAAGCGTACGGAACTGTCGTTGTAGCTTTCACCCGGAAGTATTCAGGGTATCGTATTTTCCACAGGGAACGTTTACGCACTAATCTCTGAACAAAGCCGCCCTAAGGATAACTATGGGTAGTGAGGTATCTTTATGGGCTCAGGTTTTCAGCGAGGGATTTCTAGGGTGTTATCTCCTTACGCCGGGCACGGCCCTCGCCCAATACGGGGCGAGTCCGGCCATTAGCTCTACGTCACACCCGAACGTGGAGGGATTACAAGGGACGGACAAGGCTGTCCACGACGACCGCCGCCTACCCTCACGACCGTGGGGTGCTTCGCAAAAGATAGGTGGATGTTAGTCCAAACACCACGTTTGCACTACCGTACACAACTCTTGGTGTCGATCAAGGTTCCCCGGTCAAAGAGTCCCTTCACCAAGAATTACGACCCGAAGGTACAACTATCGATCCCGCAAGTTTATAACAGCTAAGATAATATACTTGAAGAACAATAAGCCAAAAGATGAACACGAACTTTCTTACCAAAGTGTGAGGAAGTTGTAGAGGTACAAAGCGGCGGTACCGACAAGTCCCAAGACTCCGACCTCCTAGGAACCGCGACACAGGGGTGGACCGACAACTCGGGGTAGAAGGAGCAAAGTATCCTTCTAGCCTTCCCTCTCTCACTCTCCATTAGAACGAAGAAGGGGAAGAAGAACAAGAGTGGAGCTTCTCCCTTTCTATTACATTGTAGCTCTCCTTTGTGTTGTGTGTAGAATTGGTTGTGTTGAAGGAGAGGGAGGAGCCATCTATTTATAGGAAGGGGAGAGGGCATATGCCATGGCATATTCTTCCAAACCGACCTCACCACGGCGTCCAGGTTCAACGAACGTGCCAACCAACACCGCACCGCCTATTCTTTTGCATTGATTGCACCGCCCGAGAGAAGGTTGGGCCCGAACCGACACCATTTGGGTGCGGGCGCACCTTGTTCTGGGCCGTTTGGGCTGAAATTTTGTGTGCACGTCCGTTTCGTCGTTAGCTCCGTTTTGGCGGGTGGTGCACCGAAAACGGAGTTCGTATGAAGAAGTTATGCCCAAAATACTAAACCCATGTCATGTGGCCCAATGTCATTTCATGTTGGATTTGGGTTTCCACTTCTTGGGCTTATGTATAGATGTTGATATTCATGTTTATGGGCATTTCTCCTCTCTTCTCCTTGCTTTGCTTATGTCCATTTAGGGCCTAGTTATTCTTTATATGTTTTCCTTTGCTTTTGGCCCAAAATGTATATGTTTCCAACATTGTCCTGCAAAACAAGTGAAGTACCAAAACTTGTGGAAATGGTTAGCTCAAAGCCCTATTACTATTATGTTTTGGTGATTTTATATTAATGTTGACGGTATAAAATATGTAGTTAACGACCGTCAACAAACTCCCCCACACTTAGTCCTTTGCTCGTCCTCGAGTAAAAGGCCGAGGACTAAGATGGGTCATCTCCTTGATATGCAATCTGCATACAAATTATTCCAAGCTTCACCCGCACTTGTGAACTTTTTGATGTGTCTATCACGTTTAATCTTGGGTAATTGAATTATGGAACAATATAGAATCAAATCCCCTTGCTTCAAATAAGTGCAGGAACTTGGGTTTTCATTTGATTTTGAAAATATAAATATAGCCTTGCTCCTCAAATGATTCACTCGGATCACTCAATTTGTATGTGGTTTGTTCCTCACCGAAGGCTTAGATTCACCTTTCTTTTTCCCTACCAACTATATAAGGCTTTTTGTGGGGTTTTGGGTAGGTAAAAAGAATGGCATACTTGTATCATGTCATGTTGCCTTAGTCAAAAACCGGATCACATGGAGAGACTAGTCATAGGCCTAGATCAAGATGTGCAAAGTGTGTGGTATATTTTTGTGTACTCCAGGTATCATGACTCTCTCTCTTTTTTTGGTGGAATTTATTTGAAGGAGGTATGGGCTACCTTATTCTTTTTCTTTTTCTTTCCTTTTTTTTTGGACGAGTACTGACTTCCACGTCTTTGTTGGGACATTTGTCCTTCTTTCTTTTTCTTTTTGGAGGACACATGTCCATATTTTCTTTCAAGCATAGCCCATGCTTCTCCTTTGGTAACTGAGATTTTGGTGAGAGGTCATGATACAAGTGAATGGAGTATATTTTTGGTGGATGGAAGGGTGCATGTTGTGCGCAACTCTCGGTGTAAGAGTCGGCATTTTATTTGTGGGTGTACGTGAATCTTGATCTTGGGCATATGAAAAGAATCTCAACATAGGTCACAAACAATTTGACATAGGCTCACCATGAAAACAAGTAGCATATGACTATGGTTTATTTTCTTCTTGAATGATCATCATCATGTCATATGGCTCGTGGGAAATGCATATCATTGAGGAGCATGCTATTTGGATTTTGAATTTTTAAAAACAAATCCCAAGTTCATATAAAAGAGCAAGGTTCATATCATCCGGCTATATCACATGTTTCAATTACTTAGATAACATGGGGTCCCTATGATAAGTGGTTCACAAGCTATAGGAATATTAGCAAGGAATAAAGAGTATGCACATTTTATCAAAGGATAGCATGGAGATGGAGCTTTTTCAAGAAGTTTTGTCCTTTTGATTTGTTCAATTTTAAACTTCAAAACTTTTGGAGGATGTGAGAGAGGGAGTTGCACAAACCACCGTTTGAAGAGGAAGGTGTTAATGGTAGTCGTTCGTTTCGTCCTTCTCCCGTCGTGAATTGCTCGGTGTTCGTGCATTTGTGTTGGGGAGATCTCGGATGGGTGTGCTTGTATTCTTGAGAGACCTCTCCCACACTTATTCTTGTACCTATTTTATTTTAAACAAAGAAAACAAAACAACAACAAACACATGGCTCTATCGGCAAGAATACCGTGGAGCCTTTATTATGATTATTATTATTATTTTGTTTATTTATTATTATTATTTTATTTTTTTTTTTCGTTCACCTTAGCATCACTTTCGAGGCAAGGCTAAAATAAAGAAGCATTGAAAAACATAGCCTTGATTCATCTCTAGCATAAGATACTTTCATTGATCATGACAACAAAACTCTAAGTTCATTAACCTAGCTTTGACACCATGTCAAAGTTTTTGATTAAAGGAGATCTTTTTAACCTAAGCACCACGCTCAATTTAAAAAGATCTATGGATAAACCACATGAGTACTCATGGGAGAATATCCAAACCGAGCAAACGTCATAAACAAGAGAAGCATGAATTTAAAGAACCTTATGGAGATGAAGTATGAGTATGAGAGTTGGTGAACGTTACCTTTGCATACCCGAGTATAAGTAACGGCAAAGCATAAGTGGATGAAGCATCGAGATTGTTCCGCGGTTTTGCTTGATAGCTCAGCCCAGGTCCATCTCAAGGCTAGGCCATACTCACACATACACACACAACGTGTGTAATGCGGGCCATGGGCCTTGATGAGCAAAAGAAAGAACGAGAGGTGAGCCCTTCTTGCTTGTTAACTCAAGGAAGGGTCGAGTCGAGCAAACACATTAGTATGTTTCTTGACCATGTGGGGCCAACCTGCTCCTCCTCTCTTATTGTTTTTTTTTCTATTTATATATTTTTTTAACACTCTTTTTTTTTACTTTACTTTTTTTCTCTCTCTCTCTCTCTTTTTAATCTCTCTTTTTTTTTTTGACAACGCTTTTTTTTTTTTTACTTTCTCTCTTCTTCTTTCTCTCTCTCTCTTTTTTTTTTTTTTAACTCTTTTCTCTCCATTTTTTTTCAATTCTCTTTTTTTTTTTTTTAGTAAGGCAGGGCTGACATCATCTTTTATTCACCCTCATTTTTTTTGTATGATCCCTCGGTGGATGGAACTTGGGATTGTCACCATCTTCCCCCACACTTAGACTTTTGTGTAAAAGTCAAGTGTGCAAGGTCCGGGTCTCCTCTTGAGTATGTTCCACCACCCATGAACATCATAACTTTTTTTTTTGGTGATGTAGCCCTCATGTTCTCGAGCGTCGCATGCCTCTTTGTTCTTCTTAATCGATCTCCACCTGAAATGGTTAGTGACAAGAATACCCGAAGGTGCATACTAACTTGATAACATGTTCTTGCTTTTATTAATAAGAAGAGAGAGAGACTTTTTGTGCTTTTTTTTATAATAGTCCAGGGTATCTCCTGGCAGTGCTTTCTTTATGGTCGTAAGCTTGACCGTGGGAAAACATCTTGCAGCTGATGGTGGTGAAGTTCCCAGTTTCACCACTAAGAATTTAGCATTACGCTCAAGCTGCAAGGTTAGCGTCATCATGCTACTACGAGGCTTGCAACTGTTCTCTTAAAAAGGTTTACAAAGAGAACCAAGAGATGGTTGTGATCTTCGTGGAAGCACTCGGCTAGAAGCAAGACAAACTCGAGAAGACCCAAAGGTGAGCATGTAAGAAGTCTCAATTGACAACTTGTTATGCTCAACAACATATTTGTGCTTGGTCTAAAGAGTTGTCGCTTCATGCATGTCCATGGCACATGAGGGTTTACCCTCAAAAGATGTGACATGAAGGACTAACGTTGAATCTTGACCATTGTCAAGAACAACGTTTTGCTGGCCAGAGGGACATGACTTGTGTTCGTGTGAGGGCGACAGGGTGTTTCGTTTCACTAAGATGTGTTAACAACTTGAGTGAAGCGAATAGAGTTCTAAACTTCGCCTCCTCGAACGGATTTTGGTTGGGAAGATGCTTCGCCTTTGGGATGTCTAGGTGTGAGAGGCGGAAGCATTCTTTCCCAACTTCTCATCACGGCTCCCCTCTATAGGTCTTTCATGAAAAGTTTTTTTTTCTAGAGGGTAGTTTATGAGAAGATTGAAGTCAAGGATGAGAGAGATATGGAAGTCTAAGTGCACCTCGGTTTCACGGTTACGCCATCATCCTTGAATTCAATCGCGAACTCCGAAGGATCTAAGCATTCCTTCCTTCGGTGTTCGTGAGAGGGGGAGAGGGTTCAACAAATCGGTTTCCAATGGCGGTACGGGGAATGGTTCGACCGATGAGGGCTCCTCAATGCTTGACATGCCCTTAATTTGGAGGGGAATAGGTTCTACAACGGGAGAAGCAAGCTTCTCTAGGATGTGTTCAAGGATCTTCCTATGTTCCGTTGTAGGTTTTCGTGCAAACGACCCTCCAACGGTCATGTCAAGGCATAGGGCAGCATAAATGACAAGACCCGAACAAAAGATATGCAAAAGCACACTATCGGGTAATGACAAGTCTGGACCATCATGTATTAGCATTGTAAACCTGGCCCAAAGCTGCACCTATGGACTCCTTCTCATCCTACTTGAGATCGGGAGTTGTCCTTGGTAGGCATTGATGGGGAAGAATGCTAGACAAAAATTGTCTTTGAGTTCTTCTCGGGTCCCCATTCAAACTTCCTACGACAAAAGTGTACTATTGTTTTGCTTTCCCTATGAGGGAGAGAAGAAACAAATTCCACATGTGAATTTCTTGGATCATGCCAGGAATGCTGAGGCATGACCATAACTCCCCGAAATCTCGTAGGAGGTTACACATGTTTTTAAAATAGTCACCAAAGAAGGAGTGTACCCGAACCAAAGTTTTTTCTTTTTTTAATTAGGGTGGAGTTCATGGCCGAATGAAAATTTTGATTTTGAAAAAGAAATTGGCCCCTGTGAATTCCCCTTTTTGAAGCGTAAAGATTTTGAATTGGACAGTTGGCTTCATTTTGGAAAAAGAAAAATAAATAACTATTTTTTTTTCTTGGATACAACACACGGGTGCTCTAGGCTCGTAGAGAGAATTACGACAACCTTTCCGAACAACGGCGCGTAAAAGCTTGTTGACATTCGTTAACGTATATGCGAGATAAATCCGCAAGCGTCACGGAACCGTTGTAGCTTTCACCGGAAGTATTCAGGGGTATCGTATTTTCCACGAGGAACGTTTACGCACTAATCTCGAACAAAGCCGCCCTAAGGATAACTATGGGTAGTGAGGTATCTTTATGGGCTCGGGGTTTTCGAGGCGGGGATTTCTAGGGCTGTTATCTCCTTACTTCGGGCACCGCCCTCGCCCAATAATAAGGCGTAGTCCGGCCATAGTTAGCTCTCGCCACACCCGAACGTGGAGGGATTACAAGGGACGGACAAGGTCGCCACGACCCCGCCGCCTACCCTCACGACCGTGGGGTGCCGCAAAAAAGATAGGTGGATGTTAGTCCAAACACCACGTTTGCACTACCGTACACAACTCTTGGTGTCGATCAAGGTTCCCCGGTCAAAGAGTCCCTTCACCAAGAATTACGACCCGAAGGTACAACTATCGATCCCGCAAGTTTATAATGTGACTAAGATAATATACTTGAAGAACAATAAGCCAAAAGATGAACACGAACTTTCTTACCAAAGTGTGAGGAAGTTGTAGAGGTACAAGCGAAGCGGGTACCGACAAGTCCGGCACTCCGACCTCCTAGGAACCGCGGCACACCGGGGGTGGACCGACAACTCCGGGTAGAAGGAGCAAAGTATCCTTCTAGCCTTCCCTCTCTCACTCTCCATTAGAACGAAGAAGGGGAAGAAGAACAAGAGTGGAGCTTCTCCCTTTCTATTACATTGTAGCTCTCCTTTGTGTTGTGTGTAGAATTGGTTGTGTTGAAGGAGAGGGAGGAGCCATCTATTTATAGGAAGGGGAGAGGGCATATGCCATGGCATATTCTTCCAAACCGACCTCACCACGGCGCCCGGGTTCAACGAACGTGCCAACCAACACCGCACCGCCTATTCTTTTTGCATTGATTGCACCGCGAGAGAAGGTTGGGCCCGAACCGACACCATTTGGGTGCGGGCGCACCTTGTTCCGGGCCGTTTGGGCTGAAATTTTGTGTGCACGTCCGTTTTCGTCGTTAGCTCCGTTTTGGCGGGTGGTGCATCAAAAACGGAGTTCGTATGAAGAAGTTATGCCCAAAATACTAAACCCATGTCATGTGGCCCAATGTCATTTCATGTTGGATTTGGGTTTCCACTTCTTGGGCTTATGTATAGATGTTGATATTCATGTTTATGGGCATTTCTCCTCTCTTCTCCTTGCTTTGCTTATGTCCATTTAGGGCCTAGTTATTCTTTTATATGTTTTCCTTTGCTTTTGGCCCAAAATGTATATGTTTCCAACATTGTCCCGCAAAACAAGTGAAGTACCAAAACTTGTGGAAATGGTTAGCTCAAAGCCCTATTACTATTATGTTTTGGTGATTTTATATTAATGTTGACGGTATAAAATATGTAGTTAACGACCGTCAACAAACTCCCCACACTTAGTCCTTTGCTCGTCCTCGAGTAAAAGGCCGAGGACTAAGATGGGTCATCTCCTTGATATGCAATCCGCATACAAATTATTCCAAGCTTCACCGCACTTGTGAACTTTTTTTGATGTGTCTATCACGTTTAATCTTGGGTAATTGAATTATGGAACAATATAGAATCAAATCCCCTTGCTTCAAATAAGTGCAGGAACTTGGGTTTTCATTTGATTTTGAAAATATAAATATAGCCTTGCTCCTCAAATGATTCACTCGGATCACTCAATTTGTATGTGGTTTGTTGTTCCTCACCGAAGGCTTAGATTCACCTTTCTTTTTCCCTACCAACTATATAAGGCTTTTTTGTGGGGTTTTGGGTAGGTAAAAAGAATGGCATACTTGTATCATGTCATGTTGCCTTAGTCAAAAACCGGATCACATGGAGAGACTAGTCATAGGCCTAGATCAAGATGTGCAAAGTGTGTGGTATATTTTTGTGTACTCGGGTATCATGACTCTCTCTCTTTTTTGGTGGAATTTATTTGAAGGAGGTATGGGCTACCTTATTCTTTTTTTTTTCTTTTCTTTTTTTTTTTTTTTTGGACCAGTACCGACTTCCACGTCTTTGTTGGGACATTTGTCCTTCTTTTTTTTTCTTTTTGGAGGACACATGTCCATATTTTCTTTCAAGCATAGCCCATGCTTCTCCTTTGGTAACTGAGATTTTGGTGAGAGGTCATGATACAAGTGAATGGAGTATATTTTTGGTGGATGGAAGGGTGCATGTTGTGCGCAACTCTCGGTGTAAGAGTCGGCATTTTATTTGTGGGTGTACGTGAATCTTGATCTTGGGCATATGAAAAGAATCTCAACATAGGTCACAAACAATTTGACATAGGCTCACCATGAAAACAAGTAGCATATGACTATGGTTTATTTTCTTCTTGAATGATCATCATCATGTCATATGGCTCGTGGGAAATGCATATCATTGAGGAGCATGCTATTTGGATTTTGAATTTTTAAAAACAAATCCCAAGTTCATATAAAAGAGCAAGGTTCATATCATCCAGCTATATCACATGTTTCAATTACTTAGATAACATGGGGTCCCTATGATAAGTGGTTCACAAGCTATAGGAATATTAGCAAGGAATAAAGAGTATGCACATTTTATCAAAGGATAGCATGGAGATGGAGCTTTTTCAAGAAGTTTTGTCCTTTTGATTTGTTCAATTTTAAACTTCAAAACTTTTGGAGGATGTGAGAGAGGGAGTTGCACAAACCACCGTTTGAAGAGGAAGGTGTTAATGGTAGTCGTTCGTTTCGTCCTTCTCCGTCGTGAATTGCTCGGTGTTCGTGCATTTGTGTTGGGGAGATCTCGGATGGGTGTGCTTGTATTCTTGAGAGACCTCTCCCACACTTATTCTTGTACCTATTTTATTTTAAACAAAGAAAACAAAACAACAACAAACACATGGCTCTATCGGCAAGAATACCGTGGAGCCTTTATTATGATTATTATTATTATTTTGTTTATTTATTATTATTATTTTATTTTATTTTTTCGTTCACCTTAGCATCACTCAGGCAAGGCTAAAATAAAGAAGCATTGAAAAACATAGCCTTGATTCATCTCTAGCATAAGATACTTTCATTGATCATGACAACAAAACTCTAAGTTCATTAACCTAGCTTTGACACCATGTCAAAGTTTTGATTAAAGGAGATCTTTTTAACCTAAGCACCACGCTCAATTTAAAAAGATCTATGGATAAACCACATGAGTACTCATGGGAGAATATCCAAACCAGAGCAAACGTCATAAACAAGAGAAGCATGAATTTAAAGAACCTTATGGAGATGAAGTATGAGTATGAGAGTTGGTGAACGTTACCTTTGCATACCGAGTATAAGTAACGACAAAGATAAGTGGATGAAGCATCGAGATTGTTGCTGCGGTTTGCTTGATAGCTCGGCCCAGGTCCATCTCAAGGCTAGGCCATACTCACACATACACACACAACGTGTGTGCGGGCCATGGGCCTTGATGAGCAGCAAAGAACGAGAGGTGAGCCCTTCTTGCTTGTTAACTCAAAGGGAAGGGTCGAGTCAGCAAACACATTAGTATGTTTCTTGACCATGGGGCCAACTCCGCTCCTCCTCTCTTATTGTTTTTTTTCTATTTATATATTTTTTTAACACTCTTTTTTTTTTACTTTACTTTTTTCTCTCTCTCTCTCTCTCTTTTTAATCTCTTTTTTTTTTTTTTTGACAACGCTTTTTTCTCTCTTCTTCTTTCTCTCTCTCTCTTTTTTTTTTAACTCTTTTCTCTCCATTTTTTCAATTCTCTTTTTTTTTTTTTAGTAAGGCAGGGCTGACATCATCTTTTATTCACCCTCATTTTTTTGTATGATCCCTCGGTGGATGGAACTTGGGATTGTCACCATCTTCCCCACACTTAGACTTTTGTGTAAAAGTCAAGTGTGCAAGGTCCGGTCTCCTCTTGAGTATGTTCCACCACCCATGAACATCATAACTTTTTTTTTTTTGGTGATGTAGCCCTCATGTTCTCGAGCGCCGCATGCCTCTTTGTTCTTCTTAATCGATCTCCACCCGAAATGGTTAGTGACAAGAATACCCGAAGGTGCATACTAACTTGATAACATGTTCTTGCTTTTATTAATAAGAAAGAGAGAGACTTTTTGTGCTTTTTTTTATAATAGTCCAGGGTATCTCTGGCAAAGTGCTTTCTTTATGGTCGTAAGCTTGACCGTGGGAAAACATCTTGCGGTGATGGTGGTGAAGTTCCCGTTTCACCACTAAGAATTTAGCATTACGCTCAAGCCGCAAGGTTAGCGCCATCATGCTACTACGAGGCTTGCAACCTGTTCTCTTAAAAAGGTTTACAAAGAGAACCAAGAGATGGTTGTGATCTTCGTGGAAGCACTCGGCTAGAAGCAAGACAAACTCGAGAAGACCCAAAGGTGAGCATGTAAGAAGTCTCAATTGACAACTTGTTATGCTCAACAACATATTTGTGCTTGGTCTAAAGAGTTGTCGCTTCATGCATGTCCATGGCACATGAGGGTTTACCCTCAAAAGATGTGACATGAAGGACGAACGTTGAATCTTGACCATTGTCAAGAACAACGTTTTGCTGGCCAGAGGGACATGACTTGTGTTCGTGTGAGGGCGACAGGTGTTTCGTTTCACTAAGATGTGTTAACAACTTGAGTGAAGCGAATAGAGTTCTAAACTTCGCCTCCTCGAACGGATTTTGGTTGGGAAGATGCTTCGCCTTTGGGATGTCTAGGTGTGAGAGGCGGAAGCATTCTTTCCCCAACTTCTCATCACGGCTCCCCTCTATAGGTCTTTCATGAAAAAGTTTTTTCTAGAGGGTAGTTTATGAGAAGATTGAAGTCAAGGATGAGAGAGATATGGAAGTCTAAGTGCACCTCGGTTTACGAAGTTACGCCATCATCCTTGAATTCAATCGCGAACTCCGGAAGGGCGAAGCATTCCTTCCGCCGGTGTTCGTGGTTCTGGAGAGAGGGTTCAACGATCGGTTTCCAATGGCGGTGCGGGGAATGGTTCGACCGATGAGGGCTCCTCAATGCTTGACATGCCCTTAATTTGGAGGGGAATAGGTTCTACAACGGGAGAAGCAAGCTTCTCTAGGATGTGTTCAAGGATCTTCCTATGTTCCGTTGTAGGTTTTTCGTGCAAACGACCCTCCAACGGTCATGTCAAGGCATAAGCATAAATGACAAGACCGAACAAAAGATATGCAAAAGCACACTATCGGGTAATGACAAGTCCGGACCATCATGTATTAGCATTGTAAACCTGGCCCAAGGCTGCACCTATGGACTCCTTCTCATCCTACTTGAGATCGGGGAGTTGTCCTTGGTAGGCATTGATGGGGAAGAATGCTAGACAAAAATTGTCTTTGAGTTCTTCTCAGTCCCCATTCAAACTTCCTACGACAAAAGTGTACTATTGTTTTGCTTTCCCTATGAGGGAGAGAAGAAACAAATTCCACATGTGAATTTCTTGGATCATGCCGGGGAATGCCGAGGCATGACCATAACTCCCGAAATCTCGTAGGAGGTTACACATGTTTTTAAAATAGTCACCAAAGAAAGAGTGTACCCGAACCAAAGTTTTTTCTTTTTTTAATTAGGGTGGAGTTCATGGCGAATGAAAATTTTGATTTTGAAAAAGAAATTGGCCCCCGTGAATTCCCCCTTTTTGAAGCGAGAAAGATTTTGAATTGGGACAGTTGGCTTCATTTTTGGAAAAAGAAAAATAAATAACTATTTGTTTTTTCTTGGATACAACACACGGGTGCTCTAGGCTCGGAGAGAATTACGACAACCTTTCGGGCAACGGCGCTTTAAAGCTTGTTGACATTCGTTAACGCATGCGAGATAAATCCGCAAGCGCACGAAACTGTCGTTGTAGCTTTCACCCGAAGTATTCGGGGTATCGTATTTTCCACAGGGGAACGTTTACGCACTAATCTCCGAACAAAGCCGCCCTAAGGATAACTATGGGTAGTGAGGTATCTTTATGGGCTCGGGTTTTCAGGCGGGGATTTCTAGGGTCTGTTATCTCCCGCCGGGCACCGGCCTCGCCCAATACCGGGCGAGTCCGCCATTAGCTCTACGTCACACCCGAAAGTGGAGGGATTACAAGGGACGGACAAGGTCGTCACGACCCGCCGCCTACCCTCACGACCGTGGGGTGCTTCGCAAAAGATAGGTGGATGTTAGTCCAAACACCACGTTTGCACTACCGTACACAACTCTTGGTGTCGATCAAGGTTCCCCGGTCAAAGAGTCCCTTCACCAAGAATTACGACCGAAGGTACAACTATCGATCCCGCAAGTTTATAACAGCTAAGATAATATACTTGAAGAACAATAAGCCAAAAGATGAACACGAACTTTCTTACCAAAGTGTGAGGAAGTTGTAGAGGTACAAAGCGAAGCGGGTACCGACAAGTCCGCACTCCGACCTCCTAGGAACCGCAAGACACAGGGGTGGACCGACAACCCGGGTAGAAGGAGCAAAGTATCCTTCTAGCCTTCCCCCTCTCACTCTCCATTAGAACGAAGAAGGGGAAGAAGAACAAGAGTGGAGCTTCTCCTTTCTATTACATTGTAGCTCTCCTTTGTGTTGTGTGTAGAATTGGTTGTGTTGAAGGAGAGGGAGGAGCCATCTATTTATAGGAAGGGGAGAGGGCATATGCCATGGCATATTCTTCCAAACCGACCTCACCACGGCGTCAGGTTCAACGAAGCGTGCCAACCAACACCGCACCGCCTATTCTTTTGCATTGATTGCACCGCCGAGAAGGTTGGGCCCGAACCGACACCATTTGGGTGCGGGCGCACCCCAAGGTGCGGGCGCACCTTGTTCTGGGCCGTTTGGGCTGAAATTTTGTGTGCACGTCCGTTTTCGTCGTTAGCTCCGTTTTGGCGGGTGGTGCACAAAAGCGGAGTTCGTATGAAGAAGTTATGCCCAAAATACTAAACCCATGTCATGTGGCCCAATGTCATTTCATGTTGGATTTGGGTTTCCACTTCTTGGGCTTATGTATAGATGTTGATATTCATGTTTATGGGCATTTCTCCTCTCTTCTCCTTGCTTTGCTTATGTCCATTTAGGGCCTAGTTATTCTTTATATGTTTTCCTTTGTTTTTGGCCCAAAATGTATATGTTTCCAACATTGTCACGCAAAACAAGTGAAGTACCAAAACTTGTGGAAATGGTTAGCTCAAAGCCCTATTACTATTGTGTTTTGGTGATTTTATATTCTTGTTGGCCGGTATAAAATATGTAGTTAACGACCGTCAACAAGGATCATCTCCTTGGTGTTGCCGATGGGCTTGTTGGTGGACATCATTCCTTGTTGTGCCTTCACAACAAGGTTGTCGAATGGCGGTGTCATCTCGATCCAATTTGGCTTGGATCGTGGCGAAGCCCGTGGAGTCGGCCGATGATCACCACTCACCGTGCCTTCAAAGTGAGGCCGTCGACATTAACTACATCGGATCCAATGTAGATTGAATTTGTGGTGGTGACAAGCATGGTGGACTTGCTCGATTTCCGTGGCATTGGTGGTGACATTGTCGTGGGACGCTTTGCCAACTCCTCGAGGGTAGGTTGTTCCACATGCGGTCGACGGTAATTTCCATAAATTTCTTCTCCCAAATGTTGAAGGTGGGGTGTGGGTGTCATTCGTATCCTTCTTGATGTCTTTCATGGTTTCTTAACGTCCGTCTAGGTACATCCTTGATCATTGTGGTGGCGGTTATTAGATGCCCTGAGGATCATAGTGGTCTCACGATCCCCAATATAAGAGGTGTCTTTGGAGGGTCGTAGCGGGCAGGCGGCGTGGGAAAGGAGAGAACTAGGGTTGGGGAAAGAAGAGAGAGAACCTCTAGGTTAAAATCATTCGACAATTTTCTTTTTGATTTGCAATTGTTACATGGTGCTAGTATTTATAGTCCGAGCTAACCTTATTCTTAAACACCCGCTAGGAAATTCTTTATAAGATTGGATTCTCCTTTCCCATCTTAACAACCCTTTTCTAATCTAACTCAGACTCGATATGTTAAAAAAATTACAAGACGTCGGCCACGGGAACGGTAGCGGCGGCAACAACGACCTGGACGTCGCTGCCCTAGGGTGCCCTCACCTCTTGGGTTGTTGTTGGCCTGTTTATCTCACCGTAGATTATGACCCTTTATTTTGTGTATGACATTTACCTCCATCCTGATGATGAGTGCTGCAATGGTTGGAGCCGAATTCCTATAGAGGCACTTAGGGCCTGTTTGGTAGAGCTTCGACTCTCGAAAAAAAGCTCCAGATCCATAAATAATACGGCTCCACCGCCAGATGAGCAGCTCCAGGTGGATCTAAGATCCAAAAACCGTTTGGTACAACTCCATATTTCCCCTCCTTTGACTGCCATGTGGGATTCATGTTAGTTGGGAAAAAAAAAAAAAAAAAAAGCCACCGGACACGACGGGTGTGGCCTCGCCGCCCGGCAGGCATGCGACCTTGTTGAGGCGGGGTGGGTGCGGCCTCGCCGGGCGGGGCGGGCCAACCTCGCCCGGCGGGCAAAGCGCAATCAAGCCGCCCACCCCCGCCGCGACCTCGGCTGGGGCAGGTGGGCAAGGCCATGGCGTCTAGGTGCGGAAGGGCGGATGGTCGCGAGGAAGAAGAGTGGACCGAAAAAGAACGAATCAGCCATTTTCACTTACCGGTGGCAATGGTAGGTAATTTTTCCCGACTCCATGAAACTTGTATTTGGTGGAGCACCCTTTGAGGCGCGCTACAAAATCCATGGATCACGGGAGCCAGATCCGATTTTTGTGGAGCGAGATCCTTGGTGGAGTTGTTGGAGCTACAACCATTTGGAAAAAAAAATACACAATTGAGTTGGAGCTGCGCGGAGCTCTACAAAACACGTCCTTATTTGTTGGCTAGCTAATTAAGGGAAATCTATGCGCGCATTTGCATGATTGCAACGGCCGCCAACGACAAATGCTAGATGTTGTAAAGAAAACGACAAATGGTAGATTACGTTTTAGCATGTACCAGATGTTTGAGTCGCTGATTCCAACCAATCGAGGCAACCATCGCTCGTCTCAGATCATCCCCGCGGGACCCCGACATACGGCTACGGCATCGTATATAGCTAGAAAAATCACAACGCAGCACACAATGAAGATGCCGCTTTGTCCGCTTCATCTTCGCGGCAGATATATATGCTGGCGCTTGCACCCTCCCTCCCTGTACCTCTTGTACCAATAATAATAACCTAACGACTAGTTGCTAGAGTCAACAAGCTCTAGGCTCTAGCTAGGGGACAACAATGGCGGCCTCAGTGGCCGTTGCGCTCCTGGTCGCCTTCCTCACGCCGGTCGTCGTTTACTTGTTCATCACAAGGCGCCCCAACAAGAAGCCGTTGCCGGGCAACCTGCCCCCGGGCTCACTGGGCCTGCCGATGATCGGGCAGAGCCTGGGCCTGCTGCGCGCGATGCGGAGCAACACCGGCGAGCGGTGGCTGCGGGACCGCGTCGAGCGTTACGGCCCCGTGTCGAAGCTGTCGCTGTTCGGCTCCCCACGGTGTTCGTGACGGGCCCCGCCGCGAACAAGCTCGTGTTCGCGAGCGACGCGATGGCGCCGTTGCAGCCACGGTCCCAGCTGCTCATCCTGGGCCGCCGCAACATCCTCAAGCTCGTCGGCGACGACTTCCGCCGCGTCCGCGGGGCCATGATGCAGTTCCTCAAGCCCGACATGCTGCGGAGGTACGTGGGCACGATCGACGCCGAGGTGGTGCGCCACCTGGACGCGCGGTGGGCGGGGCGCCGCACCGTCGCCGTGCTGCCGCTGATGAAGATGCTCACGTTCGACATCATCGCGACGCTGCTGTTCGGCCTCGAGCGCGGCGCCGTCGGGGAGCGGCTCGCCACGGCGTTCGCGGACATGCTCGAAGGGATGTGGGCCGTGCCGCTGGACCTGCCATTCACGAAGTTCCGCAAGAGCCTCAGGGCCAGCGAGCGGGCGCGGCGGGTGCTGGAGGCGACGCTCGCCGAGAAGAAGACCAAGCTGGAGCGCGGCGAGGTGTCGCCCGCGGACGACCTCATCAGCTGCCTCGCCAGCCTGCGCACCGAGGGCGGGGGCGAGCCGCTGCTGACGGACGAGGAGATTGTTGACAACGCCATGCTCGTCCTCGTCGCCGGCCACGACACGTCGTCCGTGCTCATGACCTTCATGATCCGCCACCTCGCGGGAGATCCCGCAACCCTCGCCGCCATGGTTAAAGGTAATCGTCAAGAAAGGATCCACAGCTATCTATTCTACTCCAATGCTCGTGTCGTGACCATGGATGGATGGATGTCTCGTGCAAGCAGAGCACGAGGAGATCGCCGAGAACAAGGCCGACGGCGAGGCGCTGACATGGGAGGACCTGAACAGCATGCGGCTCACATGGCGCGTGGCCCAGGAGACGCTGCGGATGATCCCTCCCATCTTCGGCAGCTTCCGGCGAGCGCTGGAGGACATCAAGTTCGACGGCTACTGCATCCCCAAGGGGGTGGCAGGTGTTCTGGGCATCCAGCGTGACGCACATGGACCCCGGCATCTTCCCGGACCCGGACAAGTTCCAGCCGTCGCGGTTCGAGAGCCAGGCGCCGCCCTACTCGTTCGTGGCGTTCGGCGCCGGGCAGAGGCTGTGCGTTGGGATGGAGTTCGCCAGGGTGGAGACGCTGGTGACCATGCACCACCTCCTGCGGCGCTTCAGGTGGAGGCTCTGCTGCGAGGACAAGGACAACACATTCGTCAGGGACCCCTTGCCGTCGCCGCTCAACGGGCTACCCATCGAGCTCGAGAGCAGAGACATGGCCTCTCCAAGCAAGAGCGCGTGCTGACTTTGACCTTGATATGGCTTCTTCAAAGTTTGAACACGTGTGGAGCTCAGTACCTTTGATTCCAACCAATATGTTCACGGTTCACCTCACATGTGTATACAAGTCCCAAATAACTAAGAATGCTATGGGAGATACTGATCTCAAAATCAGTTCAGTGTTAAGGCCTTCATCATATGGGAAATATATCCAAATGCGTAGCACCTGTCTTCTGCATACAAGTGTTGCTGGAGACAATTCATTTTGACCAATAAACGATATATTGCTACTCATTTTGAATTCTATGTATGTATAATAACTAATGCAGCATAATCAAACCACAGACCACCATGAGGTGAGAAGGCTTTACAATATAACTGGAGAATAAAACTATGAATTATTAAAAAAAAACTTTCAATTAGGGTGAGACAATATCAACATCATATTTCCCAATACAACCAATCAATTTCAACAAAGTGCCACTTCCACTCCCCCAGTATAATATTCCTAATACTAATTGCAACAGGCAAAGACAAAGGAGGAGCTTGGCTTGGTTTGCATCAAAGCCAAACCGTCTAGAAGTGCCCTGCTGCAAATTTGGAGAGATAGCTACGTATAATTGTTTTCTTTTTGTTTGGGCCTAGCTGCCTTGTAACTCTATTTTGTACTACATTCTTTCATTTAATTTAAAAAATAGGTAGGGGGCTCTCTGCCGGTTCAGTCCAAAAAAAAGGCCAAGACAAGAACAAGAGGTAACGAACAAAAGAAATTAACCCATATGTCGACAATCAATGTAACCCTAACTGATAAGTAGCGCAGGTCGATGCGCCAGGATGAAGCTAGCTGCTTCATTATCTGCATGGGAGTCGCTCCCTCCCAGTCATCAGGCAGCTCAATCGCTGCAGCCTCATGAATTCCCAGTAAGAGGTCTCGCTTTGCATCTAGAGGTATCGAGATAATCAGAGCCGTTTTCCATTACCAGATCAGTCAACTGCAACACATCGAGATATATTTTGGTCAGATGCCTAGCTCAGAGTTAAGCTTTCAGCACAGAAATGTAAACCAGATTACCAAACAATACCAGAGCCAGCCATTTGTGTACAAAAGGGAAATAGCATGTGCTAAGGCTCATCTTTGCAAACTGCTATTTGTCTAATATACTCTAATGTTTCATGTTTAGAGATTAAATACAATATCTACCCAGCTTAATCAACCCATGTCAAGACATACATAGATTATAGTAATGCATTGGTTTCACCTGTCAATTGAAACACCTGAATTAGTTCAACCTATACAAGCATGCAAGCGCACACCTGTTGTCCAGGTCGAAACCTTAATTATCATTGGGCAAACAAAGGACAGCATAAAAACAAGTTTCACCAAATACCCATCTGTTCGGAAAAAGAAAGCATCAAATATCCATCACATACTTCACTACAGTTTCCCTTCAACCTTGAGCAATCCAGTAAAACTGATGGGCATTCATTCTAGAGCAAATGAAAAAAAAACAGGATTCTGTTTGTGGGCAGGACCAAAAGTCAATCAATAACAGTTCAATGCTCTATCCAAATGAATTTTTACCAAGATATGCTTTGAATGCTTCAATACTTCAATTCACTAGCTAACATTGACAAATTAATTCAGTCTATCAGGCATTGCTTGGCTTCTCTTGAAAAACGATGCATTATTTCAAAAACATAACTATTCAAAATGATTCGTCGTCAGTAGCTTGTTGTCAGCCATGCCATTCAACTTCTACTATTTGGGGTGTTTCTGCGTTTATCGCGACAATAATTTGTCAGCTGTTTCTGCTTTCTCATGTGTGAACTAATGTAATGTGCACGGCTAGGTTTTTTGCTGAACATTTTATCCTAACAGCTATGCTAATGGACTGGGAATAATCATTGGAATTCTAAAATTAGCTTGTTAGACAAGTCGTTATCCTATTACCAACCAAATTGTATTGACTACCAAAGTATCAATCACAAAAGGTACTTAAGTAAATGCACACTAAAATGCATCTTAGAATGCTGCATAGTCTTATGATGAAAGTGAATCAATAATTAATACAGCCCAGTTCGGAGGAAAAAATGGCTGAAAGCTCAATTTTTCCTGATATAATTCTCATCAATGACAACATCAATATATTCCTGCAAATGGCTATAGTAGATTACCTGCAGAAGCCATTTCAAAGCTACGTCATAAGAAGCTTCTTCCATGAGAAACTGTCCCACTGCATGAACCTCATTTGAAAGTTGATCAACAACTGGTCAATTTGCTCCATCAAATTTACGAGTAATTCAGCATCACCAGTTGAAAGAACCTCAGCATAAGCAGAGTCCATATCGTCAACATGAACAGCATCCATTCTTGCGAATACAGGCCTCCCAAAGTGGGCCCCTTTCATCCCCTTGGTTGTCATCATTCAGAGCTTCTCCATTCAGTTCAGGAATAGCAACTATTGCAGTAGCCCTTGAATTTCCATTATCTTCACCAGCCACTCTAATCCAGTGTTGCTTCACCTTTTGAGGCCCGCCATGCACTTCGGCAGAAGGACCCTCACCAAACCTGAAGGGTCCCTGCTCTTTGTGCCAACCACTCCGGGGACCCGCTTGATCACTACTCCGTTCATTCTTGGCATCATATTGTCAGGCGAAACAGGATCTAATCCTCTCCTTGCATTCATACCGTTTTTGAACCAGAATAAGCATATGATCCCATGGTTCAGAATCTGGTCTCCAAGATGGGTTTTTTGTGCCAGAAGCCATACCATCTGCAGAGAAATACCTTTCTGCAAATCCCATCCTTACATCACCACCCCTTCCAAATTTCTAATTAGAATATTCATGGAAGCCATTGCCATATTTAGATGATCTGCCAGGAGACGAATCAAAGCCCAGCGCTGGACCACCACCTCTCCTGCCTGGAGAGTGATATTTCCCTATCCATTTCCTCAACAACTCTCTCAAGACTTGTTTTCTAAAGTAACCATACTGTCATGAGATCCTCCCATGAAATTCTGAAAATTGAAAAACAAGCGATGTTCTATAGTTAGCCCAAAAAGTGTCAAGCAAGTTTAAATTTGTCCACAAAATCAGCAAGCAGTCATACACCTACCAGCTGCTTTAGTCTCATTTGCAATCTAGATAAAAAAATTTAGTATACCTAAAGGAAGCTACAACACCTATCTGAATTATGCAACAAAGTAATCAAGTAAAGTACCATATCAGGTAGGCACAAAGCAGTCAATTTTCTTTCCAAAGATGTACTAGAAAGTTATTTTTTTAATAACAAATAAACTAGGTACCAGAGCTCAACAAGCTGAGCATGAGTAAGCTTAAGGCTTGGGCAACCTCAAGTTCAACTTTGAGCCTCAGTCTCAGGTCAGCTCTATAGAAGCAAGAATCAGCTCAAGCTCAATAAGAACAAAAGCTTGCATTATTGCATGTTTTTTAGTTGAGTAAAAGTTACAGTACTCTTGAACTCAGTAAGCTTACAGCCTGTTTCTCCTCTCTCTCCTCTCCTTTCTCCTCCACTTCAGTATACAGCCTCTTATTATACTTGCTCTTAGTAGTGGCTTGCATCAGCATGTATGGCTGGGCAAAGCTTTGTACCTTAGGAGTAGGTTGTAGGTAGTTGGTGTACTCACCATGACTTAGTTACCTGATAGAGGTTCAATGTAGTTGTATATATAGTTATATACTACCAGTATGGAATAGAGAAAGGCAGTTCAGTTGCCTCATTCAAAGGGCTGTTGCTGTGTTGTGTGTGTGTGAAAGCTGAGCTTAAGTCTTTGTCTAGTCTACCTCTAGCCGAGTGAGTGTGCCGGTAAGCTATTTGTTGATTTGCTTACCTGTGCAGGAGTGCAGGGACCAACAAGTGATACTGGAGCCATACACCGCCGTCGCTTGGCTTCATCACCAGCGATAGCAAAGGAGGATGGCTCGCCGGTGGCCACCGGAGGCGGGGACGCTGTGGTTGCCCAGCCACCACGACAGGAGGTTGTTGCGCACTGTGCGGGAGGTCAGTGGCAACTCATTGCCACAACTGACCCGCACGAACTACGGCGAGAGGGCGGTGACCATGAAGGTCAAGCTCAGAGACCGACTGCTCTGGAAGGCGATCCCCGGCACCGACAATGAAGACAACGACTTCTCCGCCATGGAGGCAATTCTGGCGTCCACTCCGCAAGAGTACCATGAGCTGCTGGGGGTGAAGAAGTCGGCCAAAGAGGCCTGGGAAGCCCTCGCCGCCATGCGCATCGGTTCCGATCGCGCAAAGAAGGCGACGGCGCAGCAGCTGAGGCAGGAGTATGACGACCTCAAGTTCCGCGATGGGGAGGCTGTTGAGGACTCCTCCCTCAGGCTGTCGTCTCTCGTCACTTCTACCTGATTGGTTTTACTGGTTACAAACTGCGAGCCTGCACGACTGTTAAGAACAGTTTAGCTTGGTTGGTTTCACAGGTTGCCCCGGTTGTAACCAAACCATGAACAGGGCTAGTGGATACTAGCAAATGATGCAAGGTAACTGCATGAGTCAACTTCTTTTTGTATTACATGATATATTGGTACTACCATTCGGTTAAAAGTACTTGTCACATTTGACCATCTATGCAAGTCTAAAAAAATCTTTGATCACTAATATCTTCTAGAAAGTATTCTTAAGAACCCTTCAAATTTATGATTTTGCAAGTATTTTCCAGTACAAATCTAAACATATATCATACATGTTTCCAAATCAAACGATTTTAAAGCTATTGCAGTATGTAGTCTTCCAGGTTTGACCAAATCTTGTCTGAAACAACATGTTTTTTATGGCTAAGGGATATTACAATTGGAATAAATTAAACGAGAACTTATACAGTACAAGAGGGAATAGCAGCATAATAGATATATGCAAAAGCTTACGCAGAAACACAGTCAAACTTTGTTCCAGCAAACTTCCTGAACCTTAACTCACATCAATGTTCGAAGCTGAAGCTGATTTTTCCAATCAAATTTCACCCACTTCAAAAGGTTTGGGTAACATATATCCTGCACCAAAGAAATTGTCTGAAAATCATTACTTGTTCACCAATACTGAAAAGTGAAAACAAACAAGATCAACAAAAAAGGTCAAGGTCTAGCGCCTTGTATCGTACCAACTGATTATTGTTCTGATATATTTTTCCATGCAATTGAGCCATCCCACACCATGTGAACCTCATACACTACACTTGAGTCGATCTGAGAAGTTGCTGATGCATGGACTCTGATCTATGTTCTTAGTAGGTTGTCCATGCATGCCAATGCCAATAGGTTAACATGGCAGTTCAGTTTTGCCAAATGAAGAATAACATGTCCACTTCATAGTTCTGATACTGCACTATAGTTTATCAAGGAGGAAAACCAAATGCAGGGACATCACCATATCTTTTCAGCGGTTCCACATTAACAAATCTTGCATCCCTCATCTTTAAATTCCTAGTATCAACAAAAATAATGAGGACAAAGTGATCAGATTTGGTGCTGTCCTCTTGCAACAAGTTATATAACTCAACAGATCTAAATCTATTTCCCTTGTAGCTGGAATCCTTGTAATTTAGCGAAAAGCTTATTCCCATTGTACTTAACATTGTTTACATTCCTATGTTGTTATTGATTCCAAATTCATGTCCAACCACATGAACGGGAAGTGGAGACTGTGGAGTTCAAAGAATTGAGAAGCAGCACCAGTGTAGATCTTCCACGCATTGGCGGAAGTTACATGGTCATTCTCTTTATCCAATGTGAACAGTCCAAGTTCTTCAAGAGTGCTGCTCACATAGCTTTGTTCTGTACTGAAACTATCTGTGTTATCCTGTTCTGAAACATTTCCTTCCAACGTTTGTTCAGTGTTTCTTCTTGATTCAGTCTGAATATCAGATGCTCTGTACATTCCCACAAGTGCATTTGTGACATATACATCAGAAAGCAGGCCCATCTTTATGATGGAAGCATGCACTTGTCTTCCTAAATCAATATCACAAAGATTGCCACATCCCGTAAGATTCTTGCAAAGGTGACACGGTTTGCACGCAGTCCACTGTGCTGCATCTTAGAGAAAAAGATGAAGAGCTTCATCATTGCATCTGTTCTGAATATAACCCAACATTAACATAGCATATGAATTGATGTTCTTACTCCTCATGCTATGAAAGAATCTACATGCACTAGAAATGCATCCACACTTAACATAAAGGTCTATGATAGCATTTCCAACAATGACATCGAGATTTTCAGAACCAGTCTTTACAAGGTAGCCATGGATCTGCTCGCCAGCCTGCTTTGCTCTCATATCAGCACATGCACCAAGAACAGTAGAGAAAGTGAATTGATCAGGACACAGACCAAACTGATATTCCCTGCAAAATAGCAGCAGAGCTTTATCTGGCAGGAAATTCCAGCAATATCCAGAGAGCATGGCATTAGTTACAACTAAATTCCGTGGAAACAATGCACGGGTGAATAACTCAGCAGCACCCTCAATGTAATGGCATTTTGCATACATGTTTACTAGGGATGCACTGACGAAATCAGCAAGCAGTATCCCAAATTTAAGAGCAAAAGAGTGTATCTGCCTTCCCTTATCCAAGTCCTGAAGACCAGTGCATGCATTTATGGCGGTAACAACACAATGCTGATCTAGCGGTGCTCCAGTGTTGCTTAACTGCCTAAAGTAACTGCACGCTCTTTCAAATTGGAGGTTCTTGACACAGCTTGCCATCACCCCAGACCATGATATGATATCTGGCGACTGCATAGTTTTGAAGATTGATTCTGCACACATCAGTGATCCAAGTTCAGAATATACTGACATAAGGGCATTGCATACATTAGTATAACAGAAGCCTCCAGTTTTCAGAGTAAAAGCATGCATTTGTCGAACCTCATCTTCTATTTGACATATGCCTAGCACTGTAACCATGTCTCCTTCCCTTAAGCTGAGACCTGAAGAAAGAAACTTTTCTGCAAGTTTCACTGCTTCATCCTGACAACCATTTGAGTGATAGCTTGAAATAGCCAGAGAATACAAAGATCCGTCACGCTTTCTAACTGCACCAACAAGCTTTCCAATGTACTGAGTTTCACCTACCCTCCCGGCTGACTTGATGAGTTCAGACACAACAAAACAATCTACTCCCAAGCCCACTTTAAGAGCATAAACATGAATATTCCTAGAAAGATCAAATGATTGAAGAACAGCAGCAACACCGGCTACTACCCTCAATGTCACCACATCCATTGCCATGCCAATTTTATGCATATCCAGGAAAAGCTCAGCAGCCTCCACAAAACAACCGTTCTCAACAAAACCATAAATCATAGCATTCCAAGCAACAGAGCTCTTCATCGGAATCTTTTTGAACAGCATAAAAGCATCACCTGCATTGCCACACTTCGCATACATGTCCACTAATCCAACTTCCACAAACCTGTCGACATCAATCCAGACTTGACCACAAATGCATGCACCATGAGCCCAAGCTCCATGACACCTGACCTGGCACAGGCGTTCAGCACTGATGAGATGACAAACCGATTTGGCTTCACCTGATCGGAGGAAAGTAGGTCCTTAAATAATCCGATGGCCTCGACGAACATCCCGCGCCTGACGTGCGCGGAAATGACGGTACACCAGGACACGACGTCCCTGTGCGGCATTTCGTCGAACAGCTGGCGTCCGGCCGCAAAGAGAGCCTCCTTTGGCGTAAGAGTCCAGCAGGACGTTGGATACGAGCATGTCGGACGCAAATCCTCGTTTGAGGATGTGGGCGTGGGCGGCGGCTGCGCCCGCAGCGAGAGCGCCGCGCGCGCAGCGCCGCACGAGACGCACGTAGAGGCGCGCCTCGAAGGCCGGGAACAGAAGCTCGATGGGGCCGACGATCTCCAGCACTGCAGAGACGGTTCCATGCCCGCGGCCGCCTAGGGCACAGGAGGCGGCGGCGGCAGAAGTGAGTCTAGATGGGGTAGGCCTGGAGGGGAACGATGAGTGGAGCAGTAGCAAAGAGAGAGACCTTAACATAAGCAAGGTGATTCGCGGGTCGCCGGAGACGAGCGACGGCGGCGGAGGAGGGTGAGAGCAGGGTCGACAATGGCATAGTCGACCGCGGCGGCGGCGGCGGCGGCGGCGAGGCTTGGAGCTTGGAAATGAGGGCCCAATCTTGCAGCCAGATTCCTGGCCCTTGCCGGACACAGATCTGCTACTGCAACTTAAGCCGTTGAAGCATCCCATCCATTCATGGGAGAAGCAACGGCTAGGATCGAAGAGCTTTGTTTTTCATATCTTTTCTCACTGTCTTTAGCTGCTATTTGGAGGAGAACACCTCTATTAGACTTAAACAACAGTACACATACTCATAATTGGAGGGCAACTTGTAACAGCAGTGCGTGCATCCGCAGCAGATTTTATTTTTATAGTAGTAGTAGTAATCTTTTTGGTAGTTGGTCATCAGTTAGAGCCGATTTCATAACAACATGAACATTATACTTAGACAATTACTCTTCGCTTACAGAGGTAGACAAAGACACTGAACTTAGTGACCGCTTCTGATATTTCAACCAGTCTTCCATTGCCCAAAATTTACATTTTATCTATCTGAAGTCTATACTCATAAAAATTTCATGTACAATCGCACTAAACAAACATGCCCTTCTTGTAGTACTTGTTCATACCATTTGTCTATTTTTTTTTTTTTGAAAGTATTTGTAATTTTGTATATTATGTTCTTTTGGAGAACATGCGCGTTGTGGATGCCTACGTTATGATGTATAATTCTAAATAAACATATAACTCTGGTTTTACTGGAAGCAACCTTTTCTTTTTATGAAACATGTATAGTTGGATTCGTTTTAACAGAGCTGCTGGCTGCTGGCATGGGACCGCACGGCTGCAAACCTCGCCAAAAACATCGCTGTGTTACAAGCCTAGCTTACAAAAAAAAAAAAAAAACACAACATGCTGTCATGCTGTCTCGTGAGCCACAATTGTAGGCCCCAACACCAACATACAATGTGCATAACAATGCTCAAAATCAAATTCACCTGCCTCAGATTACACAACTGGCCGCATGCATACTTCTGCAAAAAGAGTTGATGCTCTGGGAGATACTGATCTCAAAATCAGTTCAGTGTTAACGCCTTCATCATATGGGCAATATATCCAGATGCGTAGCATCTGCCTTCTGCATAGAAGTGTTGCTGAAGACGATTTATTTTTGCCAATAAACAATACATTGCTACTCATTTTGAATTATATGTATAACTAACGCAGCATAATCAAACCACAGACCCCAAGGAAGTGAGAAGGTTTTACAATATATCTGGAGAATCAAACTATGAATTATGAAAGATTTTCAATGAAGGCGAGACAATATCAACATCATATTTCCCAATACAACCAATCCATTTCAACACAGTGCCACTTCCACTCCGCCCAATATAATATTTCCTAATACTAATACTAATAGCAACAGGCCAAGTAAAGAACAAGAGGTAATGAACAAATGAAATTAACCCATATGAAGACAATCAATGTAACACTAATTGATAAGTTGCTGCAGGTCGATGCGCCAGGACGAAGCTAGCTGCTTCATTATCTGCATGGGTGTCGCTCCCTCCCAGTCATCTGGCAGCTCAATCGCTGTAGCATCATGAAGTCCCAGCAAGAGGTCCCGCTTTGCATCTAGAGGTATTCCGAGATAATCAGAGCCGTTTTCCATTACCAGATCAGTCAACTGCAACACATTGAGATGTCTTTGGGTGAGATGTCTAGCTCAGAAATGAAAACCAAACAATGCCAGACATTTGAGCACAAAATGGGAAATAATATATGCCAAGGCTTATCTTTGCAAACAGTTATTTGTCTAGCATTGTCTAATGTTTCATGTTTATAGATTATAATTAGATACAATCATATATCCAGCTTAATCAACCATATCAGGGCATTACATAGATTATAGTAATGCATGGGTTTCACCTGTGAATTGAACAGCTGAATTAGTTCAACCTACAAGCATGCAAGCGCATACCTGCTGTCCAGGTGCAAACCATGATTATCATTGGGCAAACAAAGTAGAACATAAAAAACAAGTTTAAGCCAAATAAGAACCCATCTGTTCGACAAAGAAAGCATCAAATATCCATCACATACTTCACTACAGTTTCCCTTCAACCTTGAGCAATCCAGTAAAACTGATGGGCCTTCATTCTAGACCAAATGAAAAGCCAGGATTCTGTTTGAGGGCAGAAGGACCAAAAGTCAATCAATAACAGTTCAATGCTCTATCCAAATGAATTTTTACCAAGATATGTTTCTAATGCTTCAATACGTTAATTCACCAGCTAAAATCAATAAATTAATTCACGCTATCTGCTGTTGCTTGGATCTCTCATTCTCTCAAAAAGGAGCCATTATTTCAAAACATAACTGTTCAAAAATGATTTCTCTTCATAGCTTGTTAGTCAGCCATGTCGTTGAACTTCTACTGTTTGGAACATTTATCGCAACAATAATGTTTGTGCAGCTGTCACTCGCGTTCTCGTGTGCGAACTAATGTAATATGCATGGACGGGTGCTTCGGCTGAAGGGTGTTGAGCATTTTGTCCTAACAGTAATGCTAATGGACTGGAGGTAATCACTGGAAATCCAAAAATTGGCTTGTTAGACATGCCATTATCCTAATAGCAAATCGTATTTTCTATCAAAGCCCCAGTGACAAAAGTACTTAAGTAAATGCACACTAAATTGCATTGTAATGCTGCATCAGTCTTACAATGAAAATGAAACAATAATTAATTTGGCCCAGTTCTGAGGAGAAAGATGGTTGAAAGCTCAAATTTTCATGATATAATTCATCAATCAAAATATCATTACATTCCTGCAAAGGAGTATAGTGGATTACCTGCTGAAGCCAGTTTAATGCTACGTCATAGAAGCTTTCTTCCACCAGAAACTGCCCCACTGCATGTAGGACTTCATTTGCAACCTCATTTGAAAGTTGATCAACAACCGGTCCAGTTTGCTCCATCAACTTTACAAGTAATTCAGCATCACCAGTTGAAAGAACCTCAGCATAAGCAGAGTCCATATCATCAACATGAACAGCATCCATGGCACGAGTCCAGGCCTCCCAAAGTGGACCTCTTTCATCCCCTTGGTTGTCATCATTCAAAGCTTCTCCATCCAGTTCAGGAATAGCAACTCTTGTAGTGGCCCTTGAATTTCCATTATCTTCACCAGCCACTCTAATAGCTTCCAATGTTGCTTCATCTTTTGAGGCCCGCCAGGCATTGCCGGGCAGAAGGACCTTCACCGAACCTAAAGGGTCCCTGCCCTTTGTCCCAACCTCTCCGAGGACCTGCTTGATCATTACTCCGTTCATTTCTTGCCATCCTATTCTCAGATGAAACAGAATCTAATCCTCGCCTCACATTCATACCACTTCTTGATCCAGAATAAGCATATGTGTCCCATGGTTCAGAATCTGGTCTCCAAGATGGGTTTTTCGTACCAGAACCCATACCATCTGCAGAGAAATACCTTTCTGCAAATCCAATCCGTCCATCACCACTCCTTCCAAATTTCGAATTAGTATATTCATGGAAACCATTGTATTTAGATGATCTGCCAGGTGGCGAATCAAAGCCAAGCGGCTGGACCACCACCTCTCCTTCCTGACGAGAGTGATATTTCCCTTGCCATTTCCTCAACTACTCTCTCAAGACCACGTACTCTGTTCTCCAAAAGTAACCATGCTGTCATGAGATCCTCCCATGAAATCCTAAAAGTTGAAAAACAAACGATGTTTAGTAGTTAGCCCAACAATATATATCTAGCTCGTAACTTTAAATTTGTCCACAAAATCAGCATGCAACCATACACCTCACAGCTGTTGTAGTCTCATTTGCCATGTACATAAAAAAAATTGAGTATACCTAAGGAAGCAGGAAGCTTAAACATGTATCTGAATTATGCAACAAAGTAATCAAGTGAAGTACCACATCAGGTGGGCACAAAGCAGTCAATTTTCGTTCCAAATATGTAGAAAGTTATTTTAGAATAACAAATAAACTAGGCAGCAGAGCCCAACATGCTGAGTTTAAGTAAGCCTAAGGTTTGGGAACCTCAAGTTCAAGCTTGAGTCTGAGGTCAGCTCTACAGAAGAGAATAAGCTTGTATTATTGCATGTTTTTTCAGTTGATTACATATTAGAGTAACTCTTGAACTTTCTCGAACTCTATGGAACCACGTACAAACATATCTTATAAGCTCAATGCTCATTAGGATAATCAAACTCTTGTAATTCCGTTGCTTTATGGTAATGAAATTCGGTTTCGACCTTAGTGGAAAAAATGCACTAAGATAGGCATACATCAATATGCCATAAGTATATCTTCAGGCCTAATTCGGCCAACCTCAAGAGAGCTCAACAAAGCCCAACCTCAATATCAATAAGTATTTGATCGCAAGAAAGACTTAAAATCTCAGCTTAATTGGGCAGGCTCAAGCCTAGATAAATGTTTGTCAGCCCCAAGCTTAAGCTTTCAGTAACTATCTGGCATACATGTAAAGCTTGTTCATTTGTACTGCTGTGTAGTGAGAACTCAATCTAACCTCTGTATGATGCCTAAGGAGGGAAAAAAACTGACATCAAAAGGTGGCTGATGCTGACAACAATATAACCGTGACAAGTGTTATAATTTCACCTACATAGTTCACTGAGTTGACAAAAGTCTTATTTGCAGTCTTAATAGTTAACACTCCTGGCATTAGTTCCTCGTCATCAATCAGGAGGTTAAAGTGTGATTATCCATTTCTAGAATTTTTTTTCTTAGCAGCAAACAGGAAATGGAACATCAAACATTCAAAAAATAATGACAAACTAACCTGCAACATGTTCATGAGACTAGTTTGCTGTCTCTCCAAGTGTGACAATTGCCTCTGTATTGCTAACCAATTTGTTTTATTATTTATGAAAAGGGCCTTCACCGGGAATGTTCATGGTTGCAGCAGTGGAATCTTTTGTACTGGGTTCACCCCTATCTTCAACATCAGCTGTCCTAGCTTTTGTATCTTTGTTTCTATTTCCCCTTTGGCCAGCCCCATTTATCCCGAATATTTTGAAAGTTAGTGCTAGCACGCATTTGAGTTAGATTTGCTTCATCTTCAGCTGATCCATTGCTGTCAGCTGGGCCAACAGGATCATCATCTTCTTCTGTATCACCTTCACTTCTTAAGTGAGACTGTAAGGTCTTGCGGGGGACTACAACCTCAACTGCCAAGTCATCTGTTTTCCTTGTCTCAAGCTTTTGGAAAAACTCAGGGTTCAGTTCCCTGTCAGTTAATGTTGGTCTTTTCTTCAAAAGAACTGCTGCCTTTTCAGCTATGCTACTGCCCTTCACATTGTTACTAGGTGAATCTGGAGAGGAATCATCGAAGGATTCTGATTTTCCACCTCTTTGCATTGACCTTCTTGAGTCACCATCAGCTAGATCCTTATTTCTACCGTCTTCTGCATGTAAATTGTTTTACATTAAGTATGAAACAGTAAAACCCTCAACGATATAGTACAGTTGGTAAGTAGCAAACATTACCATTTGCATCTTCTCCAGACAACTTTTCCACAACTGTACTGCATCAATCATGCTATCTCTGACAGGCCTTACCTGTGAGAAGAATATGATGACTATCAGACTATGACACATGAAAAAGTATATATATTGTGGTCATCTGAAAAGGTTTCATGAGCAGCAAGACGGCCTCAAATGTAGACCAAGAATTCTAGGTTACCTTATCAAACGGCAAGCTTCGAGAGCAGCGATGGTTGGAGCCGTTAAGGTCACCTATCAAGTGACCGGAATGGGTAGCAAAGACACATAATGTATCAGCAGCTGCTTTTCTAGTAGCCCAATCGCTGTTCTCAAGGCAGTCACGGATACTTTGCAGAGTCTGCTGCATATTCTGGGAACTGATTGCTCCCACCTGGAAGGTGAGATATGAAAAGATACTCAAATTATGAAGTGTAATAGCCAAGGTGATAGTTCAGATAATATCATTGTAGAATGGCATAACCACATCATAAGCACAACGAAACAATACTAGCATTTATGGAAATATTGTCACAATAAAACTACACAATGCTCCTGAATCATGACAAAACTACCTAAAGCTCCTGTAGGTTTTCGACTGAAATCTTATATGACTGTAACCAACAAAACTCAAAGAGGTGAGCGGAACCTTAACCTTACACTCATGATCCATGTTATCATAATACTCCCTCTGATGTTATTAAGGTGCTGTATTTGACTTCCGTAAAACCTCAGAAAAGAATGCAGTATTTGTATCTGAGCTCTTGGGTGGGAGAGAAAGTGCAATTAAGGACGTTGCATGCACAGTTTGCACACCTCGGTAATGCAGCAAATTTAAATCTTCATGCATGGTGGGCCAATGGGAGGGAGGCAGAGTGATTGTCTTGCAAGCAAGGGAGAATCAATGAAGAATTAACTCATGAGAGAGAATATATTACAGTAGCTGTTTGTAACCATCTCTTTTGGTATGTGCACCACAGGCAAATATGACATCAAATGATCCAAATAAAAACAGAGGGAGTAGATGAATCATGTAAAATTAATAATAAAACAAAATCCACAAGTGTCCAACCTAGTAAGATACATGCTACTGTAAATCAAAAGTCTAAAAAAATATTAGAAAATATCTGAAACACTCAAACACGCTTCAATAGTGTAAATCAAAAGACTAATGCACGACCACCATCCAACATGGCTCAGACGGCTAACAAGTGATAGGATGGACAAAATGACTGTCTCCTACTGTCTCATATGAACATGAAATAAATCAGGAAAAAACATTTCAATTGAGACTCTAGAATATACTCGCCATATCTCTACGTCTCATAATCCATGGTGAAACGAGAGAGAGAGATCATTGCAGTGTCAATTAAACTCATACTTATGGACCTCCAAAAATCACAACAATATGATATTTCCATTGTCCATCAAGTCAAACAGAAACAAGTAAACCCAGACTCTTTATTCTCGGGAAGACAGCAAGCGTAGTCGCATTGCAATCACAGTGCTTATGCGTTAAAATTTTATCTCCATTTGCCATTCTCAGTAATGATTCAACAGCAGTTTGATACCTTACAAGTGTCAACCCTACACTTTTCTATGAAATACACAAGCCACAGTAACACAAAGCAGGAGTCAACACGCTGGAAGCCCTAACCTGAGTAGAGGATAACATTCGTAACACACAGTGCAAGTAATCTACCAAATAGCAAATTCTTAACCTGCTCCATGCAGATCAAAGCCTTGCCTATATTTTCCATGCCTAATATAAAGTTATCAGGAAATGCACAGGCCACAACCAGAACAATATTATAATTCAAACTAAGAACATGAGACTTTTGGAAAAAACCCTGCCCCCAGTCTAGTATAAAATTCGTGCCTAAAATACATCATGCCCCTTTCATGACCAATAATCAGCAAGACCTTCTAATATCTGGTATTCCTTGAGTAAAATCATGGAACACAAGGCACGCGCAACAAAAATTTAGAAAGGGAGCACCCACCTGTGCCAAACTTCCCATGACGCCGAGCAATGCTGCCTTGGCTTGCACGCCCTGTCCACCGAGCAACTTGCAAATCCTAGGACCGAGCTTCCCAAACATCCTGATGGCACCGGGCCCAGGCCCTGCCCCTTCCACCGCCTTGGCCAAGCATGCAGCCGCCCCACCCTGCACCGCCTTACTCTGCTCCCCATCACCTCGAACAGCGGCTTCACGAACAGCGTCACGGTCGCATTGCCCGCCTCGGCAACGCCGGAAGCGGACAGAGGGCGGAGGTACACTGCCGCGAGCTGGCCCGCGACGTCTCGGCACGCGTCGCGCACGGAGGTGTCGGACGCCGGGTCCTTGAGCCGCCGAGCGAGGTGGGCTAGCACCTTGTGGAGGTGCGGCGCGGCGGCGTCTGGGTGCGACGCGCAGAGCGTGGCGAGGAGGCGCAGCGACTCGCGCCTGGCCGGGGGGAGGCGAGCCCCGGGGAGTCGGACGCCAGCGCGTTGAGCAGCATGGGCACGGCGTCGGTCGACGGCGGCGCGCGGATGATGCGGTCCAGCTCCTCGACGGCGATGTGGTGCGTGTCGCGGTCCGAGAGCTTGGCGAGCGCGGCGAGCACGCGCGACTTGACCTCCGCCATCGCCGCGTTCTTCGACGGCGGCGGAAGCGGCGCCCCTCCGCCGGCCGACGCGGCGCTGGAGCCGGGGTTCGGCGGCGGCGGCGGCTGCGCTGTGGTGGGTGACCTAGGGTGAGATTTGACGGCGGATTTGGAGAGCGCGGTCGCCATTGCGGTGGGAATCTTGAGGGGTTGGAGTGGGAATGGCGAGGTCAGATTTGAATTGGTGGGTGCGGGGTTTGGGTGCCAATCTAGGGCATTTGGTGGCGAATTTGAGGTGGGTTTGGTGGGATTTGTGGCGCTTTTGGATCGATCGTCAGGTTTGGAATCTGGTGTTTGTGTTGATTTGGGAATGGGGTGGTGAGAGATCTCGCCTTGGGAGCGGAGATGAGATGGGGAGAGGAGTCGGCGAAGAAGGGCTTTCAAGATTCTTTGTTGGCTGAAGAGATGAGAAGAGGAGGGAGGGAGGGCAGATGGCAGTGGGGAAGAGAGAGAGAACTAGAGGGAGTGAGGGTCCACTAAAGTAGAAACGGAACTACAGCTGGGGATCGGGGACCCACTTGGCAGGGGCTCTGCCAAGCTATTTTCTAAATTTCTGAAATGGTATACTCCCTCCATCGTCCATCTTATTCATTTTATTATTAGACATACTTTAATAATTATTTTAACTATGAATCTTTAGTTTAAATTTTTAAAGTTCATGGTTTGAACAACGATGTTTGTTTGAATATGAGTACTTAGGACTTAATTGGTTTTTTTTGGGACTAGAGACTAAATTTTAGTCTCATTTAATCTCTAAATTATCAAGGACTAGGGACTAAACTTTTAGTCTCATTTAATCTTTAGTCCAATAAACTCTTGATAAGGGACTAAGGACTAATTTTTAGTTCCTATTAGTCTCTAATAGTTCCTAGTCGATAGAACCAAACACCCCCTTTATTTAAGCCAAGTGAGAAATGTATCATTGGATTTTATTCACAAATATGTCATATGTTTTTGCCTATTTGTATAAATATTCACATGAAAAACAAACAACCAAACGTTCAGTAGTAAAGTAAAAATGAGAGGATTTATACACTCCCTCAAACTCAAACGGTAGGTCATTCCAAGAATCTTGCATAACCAAAGCAACTCAAGTTTTACCGAATTTATACGATATTTGATGTATTACTTACAGTTAAGAATGAAGGAGTACTGCATGTGTGACGCACGGTCTCTCACTCGAAATGAGAGGGTACGAAGGGCATGCAACAGATGGCCTACTGTTGGAACATACTCCTCCGTCCATACAAAAATGTATTTCTTTGACTTTCATTATTATTGTTTAACCATTCGTCTTATTCAAAAAGTTTCAAAAAATATTATTTATTTTTATGACTTAATCTAACATTTGAGATATTTTTATAATGATTTTTAAATTTTATTATTTACATAAAAAAAATTTGAATAAGATGAATTCCAATAAACGGAGGGAGTATCGATCTTGTTTTATTATTACTTATTTTGTTATGATTAAATTTAAATAAGATGAATTTAAGATTTTATTATGACTAAATATTACTCTTTTTTGAGTATACGGGTAGCCAGTAGCACTGAAGGGGTGTTTAGATTGTTGGAACTAGGAATTAAAGACAAAATAGGATCACTAGTGCCAATTAGCACCTCTTGAGAGAATAGTGCCTACGGACTAAACGACACCACTTTAGTCCCTATGTTTAGTAATTTGAGACTAAATGAGACTAAAATTAGTCTCGAATACCTAGTCTTGAGGGAAATAAGCAGACCCTAAATCCTTAGACCCATACGAATAAACTCACTTACAATTAAAGACTAGGGGTAAACTCCATCCTTATTATTTTTACCAACTTGCCAAAATATGCCAAGTGCCATGCCAAACTATTGGAGACAAGTTTTACGGTTTTGGAAAAAAAAATCAAGGACGCCAAGCCAATTTAGCAAACTCTTGGAGATACTCTAGTCAGCTTAAATATTCAAGATTATATTTGTGTTTTGCAACAAAGAATCACCTTTTCACCTTCTTATGGGCTGCCCTTTTGCTGAGTCATGCTGGAATCAAATTGGGTTACATATCAACCTTCAGGATGACTTAGAGCATCTCCAACAATTTGGCAAATCGGATGAGCATATTTAATTTTTGACATAAACACTAAAAACACCCCTCCAATAGCTTAGCAACTAGGCAAATTTTGCCAAGTACCACCACCCTCTCTGCTACAAATATCGCTTGCTTTTCAATAATGAACCTCCTTCCTTTCGGGAGGCATCAAGAGCTTTCAAATCAGAATTTGCATTGATTCTGTATGATGCAAAAAGGAGCTACTTCCCCTATATTACTTCATGGTTAAACAACCTTGTTTAATCTTTTTAGTCCTGCTCATTTTCTCCTCTACTTTTTTTGTGTCTTGACCTCCCCTCCATCTGTATTGTTCTGTTTTTTTCTGTTTTATGGCTTTACTTTCTAATAAATCTCACTAGGAGCATGTCCCTCCTGTTTCCCGTTTAAAAAAATCTGGAGATTGGACTAAACACAAAAAAACACCGAAAAAGGTTTTAGAAAACTCTTAATAACGCCGTTGGACAAGAAAAAGATGATATTGATTCATTCAAAAGGTAAAACGGACTCTCGTCATCACCTGATAATGAAATGTGACATGTAATTTGAGGCTCAGGTGGCCATGCTAAGGCTAATTTGGTTTAGAGGCTTTTAGTTCTTGGGACTAAAAAAAGTCCCTTTTAATCCCTACTAAACCAAGAGGGACGAGACTTTTTACTCTAGTAGTCCCTAAAAAGACTCTTTTTGGAGTGACTTTTTTATTAAAAGTTTAGTCCCTAGCAACGAAACAGGACCTAAATGTGACGACAAGTTTGCTCCATGTGTAAGTACACTGTAAGTTCAATGTAGGTTTTACTAAGGATCGATCAATGTAGCATACTAGCATCACGCAAAGATCACGTAACAGTGTCAGTACACTGTAACACAAAAGGATGGCAGCAGCATTGCCAAGTGCCAACTGCAGTAGGAAATGCATAGCATGGACCGACAGACGTGCTTCAATGTTTTCCGAAACGCGTGCTTTTGGTTGACGGTTGGTGAGGTAGGTGCCGGAGTCGCATTGGTGGGGGAGAGAGGCCGTGTCAACATCAGCGACAGCGATAGCTTTGCCACTTCCGCTGACTCCCTTGTTGCAACCGAAGCAAACGCCCGCACGAGTGGTTGGCACGTCCATTTTGCCCCTTGTCTATGGCAAACGTACAGGTACACAAAGCCAGAGCCGAGCCTAATTTGCTTGTCTTCTTCATGCGAAGATGGAGGGTTGCTCGATCGTCATAAAATGGCACACTACTGCTGTTAATGAACGTTTGGTCATTTGATGTATTCGAAATGCTGGGGTGCTTTGCCCTTGAACTCTAAAACAAATGGCACACTGCCACAAAAACTTGGTTCATCTTGTTAGGTTGATGAATAGGTGGAGGCAGCCACGACAAACGACGGTAAAACAGGCTATGTAGATGTAGCCTCGATTTTTTTTTTGCCTGAACTATGGTATCGCCACGCCTCGAGCTAGCATGGCAGGCCATGGCCAGCAATCAAGTGGTTCTCCAAAGACACGACTCAAATTTACTTTCTACACACTCGCTCCATAAAAAATATTATTATATGATCTGAAGAAGTCAAACTTTCATAATTAAAACTGATCAAGTTTATAGAAAATCAGCATTCACATATCCAACCAAATAGATTTAGTACAAAATATATTTTAATGAATCTGGTGACATTTATTAGATATCATAATTCCTAATAGTTTTTTATAGGTTAGGCCTTAGGAGTTGATGATTTTTTTTTGGATAGAGGGGGGGGGTGGGGGTGGGAGGGAGCGGAAGTATACTATCGGTGCTCCGCTGAGCAAATTCTCAAGGATAATTTCTCTCTAGCTGTCAAACACATTTTCAGAGAGAAATGATTCTATGAAGTAATTATTTGAAATAAACTAAAGAGGCTGAGAGCTAGAAAAAGAAGTTTCTCGTGATTCATGAGTGATTTTCTCCATTTTAATTTTGAGAGTTTATGCTAAAGAATTAAAGAGAATCACTTTTCAACCGCACAATCACTTCACTAGAGAATCAGTGAGCACAACTCTAAACCCTATGGATCTGTTTGGTTCTTTTGGTGAGGTATGAAAATATTGTTGCGAACTACTATGTGCTATAGAAAAGTTGTAACTTGTTTGGTTGAAACAATGATCAGCATGATTGTTTTGTGCATGATTACAACCTGGCCCGTATCCAAGCTCCTGGTTGACAGGGTAAACACATGCAACACTGGCACGTGACATGTTTAGATGCGTACACCTGATTATCATTTGTTGGTTGCTCACACTAGAACAGTCTGAACATTTTGTTGGTTGCTCACACTATAACAGTCTGAACATTCTGCGTGAGATAGAACTAGGCAAGTGATCATCATCACGATATATTTATTACTCTATGAAGCTAGCTTGTTTATAGCTCTTAATTCATCTCATTATTCCCTACTATTGTATATATCAAATAATATATGCTAACCATACATTAACAGCCCTTAATTTTTTTTGTTGAAACGACTGGGCCAAAATATATGTACCAGGCTTCCCGTTAGAAGCCCATTAGGGAAACAAGTCCACGACTCCGCGGGGAACCTCAGCCCACGCACTTCACTAGTGAGCTCAAAAGGCCCACGAAGCGAGGAGCTGAGCTGGTCCAAAGTTCCAAACGAATCCGCCGCAGCAAACAAACATGTCACCAGCTCGGCACGACAATCATTGATGCAAAGATTTTGACCAGCCAAATGGAAATGGACGACGATGGATCTGTTCTTCCGTCGTCGGCAGGACCAGGAGGACATTGCAATTGCTAGAGGACTGGAACTCAACTACTGCACGGACTTTAAACATCTCAGTCTCAGGCCCGCCTGGCGTATCTCAGTGGTTAGCTCCAAACGACTTTTTTTTCCCTGCTTATTTTCTGGAGAGTCCTCCGGGTGACCAACCAACAACCGAAATGCTGGTGCTATAGCAATTTGTTTTAAAGAGTCGATAGCTAACCGGAGCTGCCCTTAGCAGTTTTTGCCGTAGTTTACTCGCCAATCGCTGCGATAACGTTTGGCCGGGCATACTACTATTTATGGCGATAGTTTACACGCGGAACCAATGCACAAAGAGATATGGCTTAGTCGGCGGCCGCATGGGCGTCGTGAGACGCTTCATTTTCTTCTCTTTCTTCACTTCTCTCCTCCACGTAGGGCGGGCGCTCATCATAATATCCACCTCTTAAGATATACTACTACCACACGACCATTAATCCCGTTCCTACTCTAGATTTGATGGGAGTAGAGTAGTAGAATCTAGCATGGTCATGCGATGCGATATATTACTCGGCTACTCGCTGTGCCGCGCCGCGGTAGCTGCTAGCCACGGGCGGGCGCGTCTGGATCCGCCGGACCGCCAGCGATGCCGACGCCGACGCCGACGCGCCACCGGTCGGCAATAGGCATGGCATGTAACGTCGCTGTCAGGTGTTCTTTTTGGACGTCGTCGGCCAGTGCGCGCCTGTTGCTGGTGGCTCTGACACTCGGCCAGAGTTTGTGTCTCAAGTGCCTTGTCTCCCACCGGGAGGTTCAGCTCTCGGTCGGATTCGGGCCGAGATTCCTTCACTGCTTTGTGCCGCTGCCACTCCTGTCGTTCCGCCGGCCGCACCTGCCCTGCCCAGGCATTCAGGCAAC